>CM040629.1:6959721-6993500 GCA_022817965.1 Solanum lycopersicoides
ATTTTATCTACTTTAAGGTTTTTTAAAAGTTATTATCGTGATGTTTAGTGAAAATTTATATTCCAAACTCTTATAATAATCTTTGATAGAATTTTATTGATTGTGGTTTTTTATTATGTTATTTCGTACTACAAAATCCTTTTTTTGGGGGGGATTTTTTTTCTATAAAAGGTAATGAAAAAATTTCTAGAATGGATTGCTACATATGTTCAGGTGCTAGATAAATGATTATTTTTTTTGGAATCCTATGATAACTTTTAGCTTTTTTAATCTCTGTCTTTCAGGTGAGCATTTTATGCACACTGGGTAAATTTTCTATTATATAATAACCTGCAAATTATATAAATATGTAAATCGCACTAGACAAACCTTATGTGACAGACTCAACTCATAAGACATTGAAGGATGATCAATCACGAATCATCCGTGTGAATAACCACCCTCCAAACCAAATGAACTTTTTTGTAGATTTTACAGAAATCATATAGTTTTAATATAATTACAATATATCCTTCTTTAGTTTGTAATTACATTAATTCCTTAAAAAGCAACACAAACCGGATACATTAAAGAGTATCTCGGATACATTATAATATAAAACGGATACATAATATGTAGCTCGGGTACATTAAAACCTAGCTTGGATACATAATATATAGCTCGGATACATTAAAAACTAGGTCGGATACATCATATATAGCTCGAATACATTAAATATTGGCTCGAATACATTAAAAAAAAGAATTTTAAAGGTTTTCAGAAATAGAAGGGAATATTAAAAATAAGGAAAACATGAGACATGTATTTTAGTAATTTTTCCGCTTTTTGAGAAATTTTGTTTCTCCTTGTTATCAAACTTTGATACTCAATTGTATTATATCCCTCTTTTTTTGGTATGACCACTACTGAAAAATGCTTAATCAATAAAAAGGGATGACAAAAAGGAAAACTTCATAATATAGCAAATATCAATATACATTTAAGATATATAGCTACAATATATTTTTATTTTATTTTATGGATATAATTAAATATTGAATAGCAAAGATAATTATATACAAATAAGAATCAATTATTTAATATATATCTAAATAAGTATTAAATGACAAAATTATCATCACACATCAATTATGATTAGGCACGTTTTAAGGTGAAGTTTTCATGTTTACATCTTTAATACTTTTCATTACTTTCTCTCTCAAATATTACTATATCACAAAAAAAAATTCTTAATTTCCAAAATTCTTCAAATTCACGATTTTCTTGCATGATTTTAGAAGTGATTTTTATGATTCTTCTTTATTAGGTTTTTTGTAATTGTGTTTTTTCTCCTTTTTATGACGATTATATATGTATACATATATATATATTCCTTCTATTTTCATAGGGTTTTGTTTGAAAATTTTGTTTCTCCATTACAATGGTAGAAATTATTAGAAGAGTTATAAAATGTAAACATTGATTTGACAAATTTTTGGATGAACTACCTTCTTCCGAGCCAAATTTTCAGGTCATATTACTGCAATAGAGAATGAAAGAAGAACAAAGAATCGCAATGGCTCTATACCTCCAATTGTATTGATATATTAATACAGTGGAATACTTATACATTTGAATACTTGTATTGTATTATATTTCTTTGTTTTTGCATTTTTATTGAATTGTCCATTTGTATTGAAATATTATCACAAGTTGAAAGGTTGATTGACTATACAAGTACGTTTGAATACATAAATACATTAAGTTTGTATATTTTTTTTAAAATAATACTCGATGCAACATTATTTGTCCAATGTATCCAATTTTGTGTAACAATAAGGGTAATTATATGTATACTATATAGTCAGGGCGGATCTAGGATTTGGAGGTAGTGGGTGACACAACGTTCAAGCAAGATAAAAGGATCGGTTGCCTTAATTTTGGGTTACATTCGGATTACTGATTTTTATTTTATTTTTATAAATAAATTGATCAAATACGCATGTTAGTAATATTTTATTTTAGATATTCTGAGATTAGAGATGACTAAACAATTCAATTTTTATTTCCTTTCTGGAATAAGATATCTGAAACTTTGAGGGAATAAGTTTTTTCACATTAAAATTTAAGCTTGTATAAACCATCTAATAGTATTAACATAATATATTACATTGACTTTATGTGTTATTGGAGATATATAGTACGGAAAGAATAAAAAATGTAGTTTCAGTCTAATCATCTTACTTTGCAAGAACGTCAGTGAAGATGGAAAGAACTTTTAATTTTTTTTAAAAAAAGATCTAATAATAATATTCATCATTTTTAAAACTTATATTTTTTAAAAATTATTATTTAAATATATTCTTAATAATATTTATTTCAATTCATAATTCAGTACTCATTAGTTAATAAAAATAAACATGCAACACTCATATCAAGAGATAAATAATTAGTGCAAAAAAAAATTAAAGATGAAAAGGAGTCAATTTGAATTAATAAAGAATAGTAAATAAAGAAGAATGAATGGAGAAAAAAATTAAGCCCTTTACATACTAATAAAAAAGAGAAAAAAAAGGAAAAGAATAAAAGGAGCAAGCAAATAAAAGAGTGTTGGCACTGAGGTTCAAACCTGGGTTGGCTGTGTGGCAGAGCAACTCCTTCGCCAAATGAGCTGCTGCGAATTTCAATCATTGGGTGGCAAAGGTAACATATATTGAATTATTGTGCATATTTACATATATAAACGACGTTTTTTCGGAGATCACTGAGTGTCGTGGCACCCCCACCAGTCAATGTAGCTCCGCCCCTGTATATAGTTGTATTGATAAGGTAAATCATATTTAAATTGTCTTGTTCATATGCTAAATTGCTTTACTTTACTTTGTTTGATATATTGATACATTATGTTTTATAATACTTGTATCCATTTGAAAACAAAGTATTCATATGCTTACTATACACATAATATATTAATCGTGGATAGAAAATTAGAATCTCTATGTTAAATCGTCTGATTGAAGTCCAACATATGTAGATATACAGTAATCATAACATAGTTCATGATTTGAAGAGAAGCATACATTGGTGTAGTTTAATAAATTTAAGAGTACATATTTTGGCGTATATACTTGTAGTGTAGATATACAAAAGTCAAACGTTTAAATACTTAATGGTATGTGAATTGAAGAATAGCTCATCAATAAATACAAGAAAGTGATAAATCAATTTGACTAAACAAAGTTAAGTGAATACTTTATGCTTGACTAAGAACAATGGAGACAATTGAAAAATTGAATATGATGTATCCTAATCTATTTGTTGATCAGATTGGATTCTAAGTGGATATGCATTGACTAGTATTATTAGTTATTAATTTAAAATTGAGAAGTAGAGAGTTTTAGGGGCATAATTAAAGGGATTCAGTTATAGGAAATACCTTATTTAGTGCCCTCCAATTATAATTATATTATTGTATAATTTAAAAAAATTAAAACAAATATACAAATATAGCTAGATATGCATATAAACTATAGTCATATTTAGTAAATGACATATCTATAGCTATTAAATTTCAATAACCGTATAAATATAGTCATTTATGTAAGTTGCTCCAAAAAAAATGCTTAAAGAATGTCTAAAAATGGCCTCGTCGCTTTTTCACTTGACTAGTATAGTTTATCATTAATATACAAAATGATAAAGAATATAGACCTATGCAAGAATCTCAAAACAATTTCAATTTCATAAATAAATTCAAGAATTATTCTATAGAAAATTTAAAATCACTTTTGCCTCTCTTAATAAAACTAACTTTTATTCGTAGAGCATAACTTTATATTCTATATAATAATATCCCACAAGTTATGTCAGAACAAAGACTTCAATTTCTAAAGAAAACCTATTCCCCACTAGTCATAAGTTAAATAATTAAATAAGTAGCAAAAACTAAACATCAATTCAAATGGAAAAAATGTGCAATTTTTTTGTGAATGGATGACAAAGATAACTGGTGATTTTTCATTAGGGAGCCTAGTATCATACATTACAAGTAAACAATGCACAATTTAACAAAGGGCCTAAAATTAAACTTGAGTGTGCTCAAGTTCCTCTCTTCTTGCTTCTATAATTTAGTATATATATAAGCATATAATTAGTAATAGTTCATCAAAGAATAACTTCACCTGCTCCAAAAGTAATGGCAGGAAGAATGACAATGGCATATCTAACATATCTGCTGCTTATGTAATTGCCGCGAGCTCCATGAGCTATTTAGCTGTGAAGGAAAAATTACCGTTGGCAACCTCTTGCTTTCCTCAACGTGAGGAAAGTCAATGGTATAATGAAGCCCACGACTCTCATGTCGGGAAAGGGCACTGCTAACAACCAGCTTGGCACAACAGAAGAGATTCCTCATCTCGCAAGCCTCTAAACCAACCATAGTCGGTTCCCAGCCATGCTGAAATAGGTATCTTTCCCATTTTAACTCCAACTCTATGATTCTGGTTTCTGCAAGGGTTAGTCGTGAGGTAGACCGAACAATTCCAACGTATTCCCACATGATTGACTGCAGTTCTTTCCTCACTTCCCTTGTCTGACGAATGACTTTGTTAAGTACTGTATCTCCTAGTAACAAGGGTGCTACAGGCTGTGGCCACCAATTTGAAGCACTGTGATCGATTTTAGATATGTTCATGTGATCTATTGAAGGCTGTACAGCTCTTCGTGCAAACACTAGTGCTTCAGCTAAGGAGTTGCTAGCAAGTCGGTTTGCACCATGCAAACCAGTACATGCAACTTCACCTGCCACATAAAGACCTCGTACATTAGTCTCACCTTCGAGCCCAGCACGGACTCCACCACACATGTAGTGAGCTGCGGGAACTACTGGAATCGGCTGCTGTGTGATGTCTAACCCATAGCGGAGACACTCAGCAGCTATATTAGGAAAATGAGAAAGAATCTTCTCTTTGGGCTTGTGACTGATATCAAGAAGAACATACTCTTCACCACGCTTTTTGAGCTGGTCATCAATACTTCTTGCTACCACATCTCTCGGGGCAAGCTCGGCTCTTTCATCATACGATGGCATAAATCTCTCCATATCTAAGTTGTAAAGGATGCCTCCATCACCTCTGACAGCTTCAGTTATCAGAAAAGCATTCTCTCTGGCATTTGATGGTCTGATGGGAAGGCCTTCATCAGCCAAGGCAGTCGGGTGGAATTGCACAAACCTGGCAACACAAGTCAGATAATTGTAATTATTAATGCAATCTTCGAGAATAGTTCATCAACCTCGCAAACAAAGACCTGTCTACCACCCAAAAGATGATCAAAGGAGGACCATCAATTAGAGAGCCGCTAGTCTAGAAATCTTTATTACATCAATTAATCCCCCAATGAAGAATTTGATACCCTTATTTCTGAAAAAATTAATTTGCATATCCCTTTCTACATCAATTAAATCCCCCAATGCCAATGTCATCTCGCACAACATTTTGAAAACACCCTTGTATAGTTAGTCAAAAGTGTAATTCTGAATGAATGCAGAACAAGATGCAAAAATCAAGAAGGCAAAAGATGGATGAAATCTGGATTGGCAGATTTTACAACACAGCTCACCAAAGCACAGGCAGAAATATGCTATAACAAGACTGCAACGCTGAAGATTACTTACTCCATGTTGGAAATTACAGCTTGAGCTCGATGAGCCATAGCTATTCCATCTCCAGTGGCAACCTACAACCATCATATCAATATGAATTAGAACTTTAAACATGTCCACATTCGACAAAGTTAACTTTTTCCGTTCATTAATAAAGGCACAAATGATCAAATATAAAAACAGAACTGGCCCAAGCACCGTTTCTTTTTTTAAAAAAAGATAATGGGCAGAATAGCACAACAGCAGATGCCTAACCCAGGTTAGTACAACTTTGAACGATGTGTCTTGCTTCTACTGTACAAAAATTATTGGTGAATAGAATAAGAATTTATTATCTTCACTGTGTATTCGAGATAAGAATCTACACCTCCCAGCAAAGGATCATCTGTTTCTTTTTCGTCTTATCTTTTCCTCTTTCTTTTGGAATTTAAGGCAGCGAGCTCTTATTTCTGATAGCACATTAGCTTAACATGCAATTGATATAGGGTAAGAAAATTATGACTCAGTGGAATGTTGTTTGCATCGATGTCAAGTTGTCAACTGATAAAATCTTTATGAATTATAAAAGATACTTCGAGATCAAGCTTATAACCAACAACTAAATGCAGAAGAATGCTAGTCAACAACTACTTACCCAATGTAATCCGATGAGTGGGGTATGGGCAAGGTCAGATATACGCAGACCTTACCCCAACCCTTTGTGGGGTAGAAAAAGCATGCTAGTCATATGGTAAGAAAGTAAGTATTAGCCACCTCGCACCAAGGAAGGGCTTCCCTTTCCCACCTTCTCCTTCCATATCACTGTTTAGGACTCTGAATAATCTTACTGATTATAAGAAGTGACATTACTATACTAACAACATTTTGGAGGAGAAGATATTGAAACCCATACCGGCGGATTAGTAGTACTTGGATAGATATGTCCAGCTCCACCTGATGCCAGCAAAGTCACTTTTGAAATGAATCTTATGACCTACAAACTCAAAGTAAGAGCACAGAAGCCTAAGAAATCAATTCATAACATTTTGAGGAAACGTTCAAATTATGGAGGTGAACATGAGTGAAAGCAACTGTGCTTACCTCCTGTGTTTCTGTGTTTATAGTATCAATGCCGTGACAAACTATGTCAGAACCATCCTGCATATGGAATACAAATTAACATAAGCAAATATTTATGACTTATCAAACAGTTTATCCTTTCTCAAAAAAATCCTTATTGAACAATTCAATTGCCAACTTTACACAACTATCATCATGTTCAATTTGTCGTTCACTTGCATTGCACTGCTTGCTTAATCATATCTACTAGGGTCCATACCATAAGTTTTGACCAAATATAAGCAAGTGGTAAAAATCCGCATAAGCAATATTTGCACAAACAACATAAGAAAAAGACTAATGCCAAGTTTAATTAGATTAAAGCAATAACCCTTCATTTTCGACCAAATTGATGCCAAAGCAGAAATTTTTTCTCCATAATAACCAATGCAAACAGTTGCTATCAAGGAATAAAGTTACCTGGGTGGTCAACAAATCTATTGCAAAATGGTGTTGAAACACATATATATTAGGATCCTTAACAACTGCCTCTAATAGGGCCCTTCCTATCTCTCTGCCTGTCATATCAGCAGCATGGACAATTCGGCGATGGGAGTGGCCCCCTTCCCTGGCTAGATGCAGATTGCCATCCTCCCCATGATCGAACGAAGCACCCATAGCAATCAGTTCTCTAATTCTCTCAGGTCCTTCAGTACACACAACCTGGAAAATGGAGATGCACTATAAAAGAATGAAGACTTTAAAAGAGTAAACTAAAAACAATATTTTGAAGTAATAAATCAGTCATTTTGTAAGTTTCATTTAAAAAATTGATTGTGTAAGAAGCACAACTATATGAACCAAGTTTTTTCCCGACTTAGAAGAAGATATCAGTTGTGAAGTCCCACCAATCAAGCACAATATAAAACTTCCTTGAAACCAATATATTTATAGAGAAGATAAACAAAAATAGCATAGAGCAAACTAATTGGTATCCCTTAAAAAATTGATGCTGATTTAGGGAAGTGCTAATGATACCTTTGTGTTCTCATTGAAAAACAAAAAACAAATAAACGTATGGTACAAACTAAATGAAATCCCACTATCAAACCAAAAGACAACACAAGTTCACTTCCAGTTTTATTCTTATTCTTCCTTCTTGCATGTCACCTTCACACTCTCTTATCCTAATGTTCTAATACAGAAAACAACAATCTGAACCATGAACAATAGGTCTACTACATACTCCGACGGGAATCTTCTAATTACCAACCATCGGTTTCACAGCTCTCCGACACTTTCTTCAGTTTCAACTTTTAAGAACTTACATCAGAAGTTAGGAATAGGCATAGAGCCTTTCTTGTAATATTGCTTCTGGCACTTCAACTTCAAATTGAAAACAAGCCTAATGCCCCCATTGCTCTTACTCTTTTCCAATTTTTGGCAGTTCTACATCCTGCAGCAAAAGCCGCCTAAACAGAAAGTTCCTTTGGTTTCAACCTGAAAGATAGATCGAGAACTTTCCTACTCATCCAACCAAGTAGTCTGGGGATAATATAGGAAAATAGTCTCCAAAGAGAAGAAAAAAAATTGGCAACTGCTTTACGTAACTGAAGAGACTATAATATTCCGTGGACTTACTCTAACAGTCTCCTCATCACAGAGGTAAGCACCTGCCACAATTGTATCTTTCATGTGGCTCTCCACTGAATCCTTAGGGCAGAGCACGGCACTTACACCACCTTGAGCATAGTTAGTGTTACTCTCATGAGGCTCGGCCTTGGTTATCACAGCCACAGTTCCATATTTGGCAACCTCAAGAGCATATCGAAGGCCAGCAATGCCACTACCAATCACAGCAAAATCAAAATACCTAGTTGAGCCTTCTCTCTGGCATGATTTGATTGTTCCTCTGTGAGACTTCCGGTTTGTTTTCACTTGACATTGTGAATAGTTACTTCTATCAACTTGTAAGAGTTTGTAAATCCAAGAAGACCTGAAAATTTAATTAGCACATGGTCACAACCAGAAAATAGACACAATAACCTTTCATTTTTCTGAGGAATTAGGAAATGACTCAAAAAACGAAACTTCTAGGATTCTGTCACCTCATGAAAAATATATTACTGGTTTACCCCTAAACACGTAAACAAAGATCCCTTTTCAGTAAGTTCTTATTCGAGGATAAATAGTCCTACAGACAACACGTGAATGAATATCACCATTACAAGTTAATAACATCTTAAAAACTTCAAAATAAATTATTGTTCGCCGAGAAGAGAGGAGAAGGGGTACTATAAATAAGATAAAATACCAGGGAAAAATAGATAGAGAAGGAGCGATAGGTGAAAAAGCATCATCGTAATGCATACCAATGGATTTGGTTTTGCATGCCGTTTAAAATCACAGTGGAATGACAATGAGCTTTTCCATAGCTACTCCTCCGATAGACAGGCTCCCTCAAATATAATTGTCCACTTCCTGAAGCTATACCAGTTGCCATATGATCTTACTGACTGAAAATCCAGGTCAAAGGAATTGGTATCAGGTGAGCACTCGAGGTTAGAGTATTTATGAAACTTAACATGTAAAGATCAACTTCATTACCTCTAAAAACATCCTAACAGGGCAAGGAATTGAGCTAAACAACAAAATATTGGCCCTTGACACTTAGATAACTTCTACCAATCATTACACGTATATTTCCAGAATTTATGCCAGTTTTTAAAAATATGATCGATAATAATCGTTGGAGTGTAGGCAATAAATTTTGAAAATTACTCCCTACTTAATTTTGTCTGATTCACTTCAACTTGAACCAATCTTCTTCAAAGCTTTGTAAAATGTTCTTCAATTCTTTAAATTAAACATTTTTCAAGCTCAGGCTAATTAAATAATAAAATTAATACAATTGAAATGACATTCTCTTAAAGCATGATAATCACTATGAAATTGGTGGTTTAAACCTATTTTAGGAGCAAAAAGTGATAACACAAGCACAACTAGAAAATAATACTTTAATTAGTCATATTCAATCCTGTGAAGTCTTAATTCTATTTTTAAATATTTATATTGATTATAAATAACTTACATAGTTTTCTTAACAGTTGCCGATCTTTCTAAAACAATTTTTTATACTCTATCCTGCTGCATTGTTATACTCAATTGAAAAAGTTTTCAAAACTATAATCAATAAAATAACATTATTCCAATTGAAAAAACAGATTATAATTCAGATATAAGATCAAACATTTTCGGGTCATTACCAATTTTTTTTTAGAGAAAACTTTTTTAATCTGTTTTTGGGCTAGGATTACCAAACAGGCAAAGAAAAGAGCAGAAAAAATGAAAGAGAAAGCAGAATTGAGTTGCATGTGTGCTACAGGATATGAGAAAACCCTAAATTCAAATCACAAACACAACTCCATAGCTAAACAGAGGAAGAAAACAATTACCTTAATGCAGCAAAGATAAGTTGGGGAAGGAAGCAGAGTACAGAGGGCAGAGGGCAGAGGGCAGAGGGCAGAGGGCAGAGGGAGAATTTATATATAAATAATAATTTAGTGAATATATGCACTTTTCCTTTTAATTTTTTTTTGGTCAGAATATATGCACTTTTCCAATGTGTGGCGTTAGAGAAAAAGTAAGGGCAGACGATCCCACTTGCTTTTCCTCCACAAACAAATTGGACCAAAATAGTACTCCCTCTCATTCGGAATAGTTTGTCATTATATTTTACGAAAATTTATTTAACTAATTTTTAAAGTAAAATTAAATTATATTTATTTGATATTTAAAACAAAAAAAAATTAATATTTTAAAATTATATAAAAAGTACTATAAATTATAATCTTTTACATATTAATATGATTGAAAAAATATTCTTAAAATGTTAGTCTAAATTTTTATAATTTGATTATAGAAATAGAAATCAGACAAACAATATCAAAAGGAGGGAGTAGTCGCTTGTTCCCTGATTACTTGTTCAATTTTAAATTAACATACTCCTTTCGTCATATATTGTTTGTCATGGTTTCTATTTATAGCGTTAAACTTTAAAAAAATTGACTAATATTTTAAGATGTATTTTTTCGTCATATACAAAAAAAATACAATATATAATACTTTTCATATAATTTTTTAATATCTAAATTTTTTGTTTAAAATATTGAATTAATGTAATCTAATTTAACTTTAAAAATTAGTCAAATTAACTTTCGAAAAGTATAACATGATAAATAAAAATGGACGAAGGGAGTATCTATTAAAAAAAAAAAAAATTTTATCATAAAGTGGATATTTTCTAGAACATCAGGAACTATCCTTTCCTTAAAATTTAAGATTTTCAAAAAGTTTTATTTTTTTCAAAAATAATTAATTAAGTGTAGAATAGGTAAATCTTTTTATTCTTTTTTGATTTGTCAAAATGGACAAGTAATTAGAGATAATTAAAAAATAAAAAGTGGACAACTAATTACGGACAGAGCAAATACTCGATGTTCTTTTTACTTGTTCAATTTTAACTTTTTACTTATTTCTTTTTTTTATTCTGTCGAACAATATCGTTATTATTGATTTGTTATGCCTTTTAAGAAACAATAAATAAGAGAAGTAATACTACTATATTATCCTTTAATTTTATTTAATGCTTTAAAAAATGTGTTAGCTGATAAATAATGTTCAATAACAAGATAAAATAGACCACAGAAAAATATAAATTATCTTTTGATTTTCAAAATTGGACAAATATTATTGAATAAATATTATTGGACAACTATTTTTAGTATGATAGACAACTATTATTGGACTAAAGAAGTATTTGTCATTTTTGACAAATTAATAAAAGACAATATTTTCTTATCTGTTATATCCTCAATTTATTTAAAGAGTTCAATATTTTTATAAAAAGATAAAAAAAAATTAATGAATAAATTAATTTTAAAATTAAATATAAAATGATAAAGTTTTAATGTCTTTTTTTTAATAAATATGTCCACTTAAAAGTTGACAAGTAAATAAGGACCACACACAAAGTCCAAATTTCAGCCTTAACTATTTTTTTCAAAAGAAATCCAATTTTTTTCAAATAATAATAATAATAATAATAATAATAATAATAATAATGATAATAATGAAAAAACGAGTGTTTGTTTTTTGACTTTCCCCTCTAACCCACCCACATCCTTGCATTTCAAGCTAGTTTCGCATTTCATTGTCGCACTATTTGCTTAACTTTATTTCTTCAAAATAGTCTTCTAATATTATAAACATTTAAACAACTCTTTTCCTTGAGAAAAGCTGGATTTTTATCTTCTTTATTTTATTTTATATGATATTGTTATTATTTTTTAATTAGTTCATTATTTATATTTAGAAATAATTTGACATTAAAAATCTTATTTTACTAATATCTTGTGAACAATAAGTTTAGTTGTGGAGTTCAATAGGCAACTGATTTTCATTTAGCTATTTGTTTTCTCTATTTTATTTTGACAAAATGACTTGAAAGACCTTATACTTGGCTTCTTTGTCAGTTGAAACTTTATACTTATACTTATGCCAACTAAACACTTACATCTATCAATTTTGCACGTGAAATTTCATGTCATTTTCTAATGACACGTAAGTAATTAAGTGTTGATAAAAAAAATCAAATAGATCAATTTTACAATCTTTGAAAATTTTGAAATGGACATTTTTCTTCCTATTTGGTCACAAATAGAACACCAAATTCATATCAAATTTAACTTATAAAATCTACTAAAGTTCACCAATACAAAATCAATGAACCTCAATCAAAAATTTTAATTAATTTTATAAATTCAAATAAACTATTTGTTGTTCTTCAAACTCATTAATGGAGTTGTAAAAAATTTCAATACTTACAACTCACATTATCAACATCTCCTCGTTGAAACCAACTAACAAAATAATGATCTCAATATTTATAAAACCTAAAAACTGAAAACTTTCGAAAGGTTGGGGTTGGGGCTAGACAAAGGGGTTAGGAATAAGGGTTGGGTTGAGTGGTTTGGTTAAACAATTAATGAAATGGAGGAAGAGAAAGGAGAGTGGATGTGATAGGTAAATTGGATGATGAAGGGGGAAAATGGGTCGAGGATAGAAGAAAGTTGTGGGGGGGGAGGGGTTGTTTAGATGTAAAGTATTGTTTTAACTCGCTTTCAAACACATACAAATATGTATTTTTCCAATTCAGCAATGATGATGATGAAAAAAGAGCGTCGAAGAGAGATGAAAGTGGGGGGAGAAGAGTTGAAGAATTATTTTTTTGGAACGTGTTTGAAAGTTGTGTGTGTGGTGATGGTGGTTGTGTGGTGGTGGTGGGGGAATAGATGTAAAGTATTGTTTTAACTCGCCAATGATGATAATGAAAATAGAGGGTCGAAGAGAGATGAAAGTAGGAGGGGGGTGGGGTAGATGTAATGTATTGTTTTAACTCGCTTTCAAACACGTAGAAATATGTATTTTTCCAACAATAATGATGATGAAAAAAGAGGGTCCAAGAGAGATGGAAGTGGGAGGAGGGGCGGGGGGGGGGGCGAAGAAGGGTTGAAGATTTTATTTTTTTTTTAAATTTTGTTAAATTGTTTTTCAGATAAATATTATTTCCTTCCTTTCAAAAAGAATGTTCCTGTTTTTTTTTTTTTATAATTTTTTTCAAAAAGAATGATCCATTTCCTTTTTTGGCAACACTTTAATTTTACATTTCCACATGACATGTTTAAGACCACAAGATTAAAGGACATTTTGGTATATTTGACATAACTTTAATTTAGAACCACAAGATTAAAAAGTTTCTTTCTTTTCTTAAATTCCGTTTCAAGTCAAACTAGACAATTTTTTTTTAAACGGAGGGAGTATTGTTTTAACTCACTTTCAAACACTTGTAAATATGCATTTTTTCAACTCAGCAACATTCGTGTCACATAAGTTTGGCCAATAATTAGAGGATTTAAAAATGGACAAAATAAATACACATTTTTTGTTTCACTTGTTTTCATTATCTCCTATTAATTATAAAAATCTCCAAAATCCTTTATTTTTTAATGTATTTGAGCTGCATATTAATGTATTCGAGCCAGTATTTTATGTATCCGAGCTACATATTATGTATTCGAGCTAATTTTTAATATATCCGAGCTACATATTAATATATCTAAGCTACATATTATGTATTCAAGCTAGTTTTTAATGTATCTGAGCTACATAAAAATGTATTCGAGACAGTATTTAATGTATCCGAACTACATTTTAATGTATCCTAGATTCAATTATTGTATTCGATTTTCTTAACTTTTAAGAGATTAATATAATTAGAAACTTATTAGGGATAGATTATAATTTCATATTAAAACTAGAAGATTTATATAATTTACACTTTAAAAATATTGTGTTCTGATACGTTTAAAGGTTAGTTGATAAAGTGATGAGTAAGAAGGTTCAATTGACAAATGAAGTCACGTACAGACATATATGGTAAATTTCTATCCATATGATGAACATAGCTCAATTGAGCATTTCATAAATAAAATGAATTGATGTTCCAAAAGTGTTTCATAATTTTAACAAATGGCAAAAATTGAGAGGGTTTTAATACATAACCAACAACGAACACATATTTTATGTTATACATGTCATATTCAACACTTCAATGGATCAACTATATTCAATGTCACAACGAAGGACATCATCTGTGATTTAATTTTAAAAAAATGCTTTTTATGGAGTTGTTGATGTGGTCCAAAAAATAAAGTTAGTGATAAGCTTATTTAGAGCATTAATTAAGAGATTTGTAAAAATATTTCAACAACCCATTTGGTATTCTGTGATTCAAATGTTATAATAATTTGTTAGGATCTTCAAGGTTGCGATCATCAAATAAACATTTCTGATTCAACATATGCAATATGTAGCATTGATACGCAATGTAGCAATTTCAGTCAGAGGGAGTTGATGGTAATAGTAAAATTAACTCTAGTGATGTTACTTTGATCTTCATAATCAACTCTTTATTGAGCTTTAACGCATGCCGCCTCAATTTTTTATAGCGTATGTTGATTCATTACTTGACGTAGTTATTCAAGTAGTATTCTCATGTTTTTTAGGGTTCTTTCAAGTTCAAAATATAAAGAAAACAAAAGGTATTCCTTCACTTATATTATGTTCTAAGACATACACACAGTTTATTTAAGATTACACAAAACACACCTAAACTATACTTTTTTTTGAGTTTCATACCTAAACTATTGAAAGTTTGAGTTTCATATTTAAACTATCACTTTTTAGTTTGAGAAACACACTTCTCTCTTTTATACCACTCTCATCATGGTATGTGTAACACACTCTCTCTTTTATTTTAAAGAATTTTCACATCACACTCCACATGGACAAAATATTCAACCTTGATAAAAAATAAATAAATTATTAGTATTAATTAAAATTAAAAATTAAAAAACTATTATAAAAAAAAATATTTTCTTTAAAAATAAACTGTAAAATATTTTCTTACCCCACACCCATTTTTAAAGTTTTTTATTTTGTTTAAATTTCTTTTATAAAAGTATTTCATTTTTTACTTCATCTCCTCTCCCTCATCAAATACTAATTTCGATATTATTTTATTTTCTTAAAAATATAATTCTACCCATCCCACTTAACCCTCCGCTTTCAATTTTTTTCCCAGTGTTTAGATTTACACATCGAAAATATTTTTTACTTGCTGCCACAAGAATTTTATATTTCTTTTGTTTATATTATATTCGGTATATTAGTAGAATTTTTTTCCTAAAAATATATGTACGTGCATATCTAACATAAAATAAGAAAAACGTAAAAAAATAAAAATTACGAGCGAAAAATTAAATAGGATAAATAGATTTTTTAAAATAAAATAATATCAATTTCTATCGGGGGAGGGGGGAGGATGAAATATGAAATTTTAAAAAATATTTTATAAATGATTTTTTTTAAAAGGATGGGATGTTGCAGGGGAGGGGCGGTACGTGGAGGAGGTGCTGGAGTGAGATAAGAAAAATAATTTAATTTTTTATATGGATAATAATCTTTAATTTTTAATTAATATTAATTTTTTATTATTTAATTTTTATCTAAATAAAATATTTTATATATGTGAAATGTCATGTGTCAAAGTTTTTTCATATAAAAGAGAGAGTGCACTACACACGCCACTGAGGTGTGTTTCTCAAACTAAAAAGTGATAGTTTATGTATGAAACTCACACTTTCAATAGTTTAGGTATGAAACTCAAAAAAAGTGAATAGTCTAGGTGTATTTTTGACATTTATCTCAAAATAAAAACCAAGTATCACAACTACACTTAAACTCCCCAAAATTCAGATTTTGAAACCACTTACAAAGTCTTAAAACTAGATATTTATAATTTCTAAAAATATCAAATAAAATTCAGAATAAATTAGATCTCGCGTACACGCTGCGACGCCCATCAATAGATACAATCACAACAGCATTGTTGCATCCCTTAGTCCAATAATTTCTCGTTGTTCAACTTGTGTTGAGTGACATGTGACATGTGACATGCAACATCATATAGGATAGATTAAGGACCATACAAATACATAGATTACCCACTTATTATAGCTCAAATACTTTTTCAGTCTAGCAATAAAATGTTGATTTAGCTCATTTACGCTCATCCAGAAAAATAATAAATACAAAATACAATTTATTAAGTTACTCCTATTTATTAAATATTTTTTTTAGAATTGAGCACTATTAAAAGGGAACAGTTCTTTAATACTCATTCTAGTCCATATTAGGGGAATTATAAGAACTTTTCCATAATTCAAAATAATATATATCCCTTCCTTTTAGGTCCTTAACTATCTTACATTTCCTATGAAATAATTAGGAAATAATCAAAAGTATAGTAGAAAGTAGCTTTGAATTTTTGTTCGTAAATAATGTGTGTAATTCACTTACTAGAGGGAGTATAAAGGTATAGTGGAAAATCATTATTATTTCTTAATTGAAATTCTAAAGTAACACTTATATTTTAAACAATTTTTTTTTTTAAAACAACTTATTTTATAACGAGCAGAGTATCATATTCTTCACATTCCCCAAAGAATGCAATAAATGAAATGAATGAGGATTAATTTGACAATACTTAAGGGCATGTTTGAATTGACTTTTAGCTTGTGTTATAAGTCAAAGTCATTATTTAGAATTATTTTGACTTAAAAACAAGTGCTTATAAGTATTTCTTTTATTTCATTCGAACAATACAAAACAATTTAAAAGCTATTTTAATATAAAAATACTTAAAATAAGTCAATTCAAACGTACTCTTAATCTCATCTAACTTGAATTCTTTAAATCTCATATTGTTAGAAAAACACAAATTACAAAATAGAATAGTACATCTAGATGAGAGCCACAACTCTTCCCACGTTTTAACTAAAACCTCATATGTTTGAATTTAATAAAGGTCTGAATCTTAATCATTTAGATTTTGTCCATTAAGTGTATTTTATTTTTATATCTAAATCTGAATCATTCAGATTCAACCCATTAATTTTATTTATTTATTTTTTTAAAAAAAAAAAAGATCTCTTAATGGATCTGAAAAATCTAAATGAATCAAGACTTTTAGGAGAGTCTTCACAACATTCAAGCTTATTTTACAGGCTATAAAATAATTACTTTTCTTCTCTCTGGATTTTTGCACGATATTTCTCTCACTATTGCAATTTCCTCTTTTTTCTCAATCAAACACCAAGTTTTATCCTCTTAAACGGATGATAAGTTTTCATAATCTTTACATGTACTTTTCTATATTAACAATTCCTTTTGGGTTGTATAGATATTTGTCAAGAATTCTTGTTGAAATAATATTTTTGGTGCATTGATGATTATAAGGTTTTTGGTGTATTGATGATTATCATTGTTGAACATCGGATATACTTGAGGTATTATATTAAAATTTTGTTTTAGATCACTAATTTTATTGAGACTTTGTATGACAAAACCCTTTGTGATATTACACTAAACATATTATTTTTGTTGAACTATATATATGCATGCATGTATGAGGTTTTTTATTAGAATTTTACGTTAGACAACTAATTTTATAGAGACTCTTTAGGGTTATATTTATACTTGACGTCTCTTATTAAAATTTTATTTTAGGATACAAATATTTCAAAATATTCCTTATTTCCTTGTATAGTTGTCAAAATGTGTTGGCCCAACCCAACCCAACCCTAACGGGCTAGAGAGTTAAATGGGTTGGGGAGGACTGACCCTTCTAATTAAAGAGCCTATAAAATAGCAGTCCAACTCAGTCCTAAGCGGGCCACGGGTTGGCCCTTCAACCAAAAAAATAAACAATATTACTATCTTAGAAAAGTATTGAACGTTGACGTCTATGAACACGACATCAATTCATACAAAATTCATTTATAATCACACTTGGTGAACACTTACAAAAATACATTTATGAATCACACACTTCGGTGAATAATTACAAAATACATAATAGTCAACGTAAGATTTAGCGGATAAATGTTGATCATTCCACCATTTTTCCCACAAAAAACTAGCTGGTTTAAAAGATTTTCAACACAAGGCAGCTCAAATACTTAACAAATCTAAGTTGCTAAATATTACATGACCCATCAATTAAAGTTTTACGACTCCGCTTCCTCTTCCACCATCGATCACATTTGAATCAACATGTGATATTGTTTCCTTAAGAAGTTCATCTTCATCTACAATTCACCATACAAGATGATATTGTAAAAGACTTGATTTTTTTATTTTTCCAAATATTTATTGATAAAATCTTTACAAATAAAAGACTATTAAAAATATATAAAAAAATATCTTTAAAAATTAATAGCTAGCGGGCTGATTTCTGAGGCTTGCGATGGGCCTACGAGGCCAACGGGCGAAATGGAGCGGGCGAAAAAGCTTCGCTCCTAAATGGGCCAAAAAAATTAAACCCAGTCCCACTTATTTCAAAGGTGGGTTGGATTGGCCTTGCGGGCCAAGCCCATTTAGACGGCTCTACATTCCTTGTATATGGTTTTGACCTCAGTATTGTAGTAACTTGCCTTTCCAATTTTTTAAGATATTAGAAAAATAACTATAGGACTTTGTCTGATATTTTTTAATTCAAATTAAATTATTTAAAGTTAATATACTAGTAATATTTTGAGAACTAAAATCAAGGTATTATATTGCAACAAATGACTAACATTTTTTAACTTCAAAAACTTTTTTCAGTTATATACTCATTGTTGAACTATGTATATTCTCTTATTAAAATTCTGTTCTAGGCAACTAATTTTGTTTAGACTCTTTGATCATCAAACTTGACCAAATGCTCTCGTAAAATCACTAGATATATTATTATTGGTGTTTTTTGTATTTTAATCTCTCAATACATGTGAAACAGAGACGGAGAAAGAGAAAGACATATCATAACATAATACAATTAGATTTATTTTTTGTTCTATAGTTTAAATTGGAAGTCTTTTTTCTTCATTTTTGATCGTTTTATCATCTTGAATACTATATTTTTTTAGTTATTTTTTATTGTATTTATTCATATGTTATTTTATTATATTTTATATTTCATATATGGACCAATCTAGTAGAAAATGAAGAGTAATTTGAAAGAATTTGAAGATAAATAAGACTTTTTTAGAAAAATACCATTTGATTCTCAATTGGCCATGGTGGATAGAAGTATGCATGTTAGGGAAGCTACCGTCATATGTTCGAAGTTTCACAGGAAAGTTCAAAACGAGATGAAAGCTCAAGCCGACAAGTACAAAATTAAGAAGTTATGAAGTGGGTTATTGGGTTTTTATAAAAAAATTGCAGCCTAATAGGCAACTCTCTATGAAGGATCACTCATTTCAGAATTTATATGCAATTTTTTTTTGATCTCTTTCAGATCATGAGCTTGGTGGCTTATATTCCAATATTCTTCTCATATTCCACATATCTCAATTCAAAAAGAAGATCGGTTCCAACTTTAATGTTGCTTCTCTGATTTCTTCCTTCCAACAGATTCAAGCCATATCATTTTGCTTTGAGAGACTACTCTTGACAAGAGACTTTATAGGAAGAAAGAAAAGTCTACAACTCAGATTTTGATATAATGATTGAATACATAACCTGAGATCGGTTTTTGAATGGATCTTTTGAAGTTCACTTAGAAGTTTTCCTAAGTCAATCCTACTGATATAATTTCTTCGATACAGTTCTGAATTCGTTTTACTTCATTTCTTTTCGAGCGAAAATACGTCACTTACAATATTATTAAAGAAATAATGTTTATTGATCCGATAATAAGAATTATTTTAAAGGTGGAATATTTATATGTGCTTAATTCCATTGTTGCTTCTTTTGTAAGGTATTATTAGTTGATTGACTAGTTGACTGATTAAAATCATATGATTAGTTGACCAGTTAGGTAGAGAATTAGTAAGTCACATGTGATTACTAAAATAATTGTAACTAATTTTCCATCTAATTATATTTTCCTTTTATTAGCGAAATCTGGCAATTGCATTCAGTTTTTAGATATGAGAAATCAATGAACTCTCCTTTTTTTTCCTAAATTTATGCATAGTTGTGGAGCTTGAGTGAATCGTTAAGGGCAATTCGTCAATTTACTCTTTAGGAACACTCATTAATGTTCATACTTGTACTCAGAACTTTAAGAGTTCACATCATTCGTCAATTTACCCTTTAGGAACACCTAGCAAGTGTGATTTTTAATTTGGTATTCCCTCTTCACTTATGTTTAAGTTAAATGGGAAGGGTAGCACATGATGCTCGAATTTAGTGGAAATTGTATCTAATCCACATAATGATTTTTCATTTTCCCTTTTAGTACGTGACACTGTTGGGGTTATAGAATCGTTGGACCATGTGCTCTGATACCACTTGTTGGGTTATGAAGGGTTGATTAAGGCGTCATGCGGAAGCTTATAATTTGCAAATCATATGGTTGATAAATCAGATGACAAAAACTTATACTAAAAAATAAAATATTATTATATGATTGGACCAATTGGTCTACATATGAAAACTAATATAAAAGAGAATATTAAAACTATTGAGGGAAAATCTCCCCCATAAACAAAAGTATCTTAAACGACTATATTGTGGATGCTCTTGTTCTTGTTATGAGAAGAGAGGTCTTCAATTTATAGAGTTCCAAGTTTCTCCTCTAAGGAAGGAATAAATCAAATATGGAAGAATATTATATTTTTTTTTCGTGAAAAGTAAAAACATTTATGGTAATGTTTTGTCTTTTCTTTTAGGAAAAAATAAATTTTGAATAAGGTAAGAAAATCATGGCAAAACCCTGACAGATACAACTTAAACTATTATGAAATAATATTTAACTCTTTGATGTGATCATTTGAACATTATTTTAATGACATATAAGTATTATCTATGTGATGTGGCATATCAAAATACTAAAGGATTTCTAGCAACATATTGTAACGTTTGATATTGATTAGGAGATTATCATCATAGGAGGACTATTAATAAGGAAGAAAAATATAAGATGGTGATGCACAACCCAAAAATATTATAGAACGTGCTTATTTAGTTCTGAAAACAAGATTTTCTATATTGGACAAGATGCCTTCATTTTTCCAATGAATGTTCAAATAAATAATGTTTCATGTTTTGTAGTTCATAATTTTATTAGGAAAATGCATATAAATGATGATCTTTTTAAGCACTGGATTCACCTCAATTAATATTTAACTAGGAAGAAAAAGAACACAAAGAAGTGTTGCACTTCAAGATGTGGAGCTGCCAAATGGATAAGCTAGGTAGTTTGTTGAATATCTATTCAAGATGGAAATAATACATTATAAGCTACAGGAGAGTCAAAGAATAGTCATTTTGAAACTATATCGAGATTAGAATGATAAGAAATATATGTATCAATATATAATAATAAAAAATTATGACTTGGCCTAGGGAAAGAATCCATGTAGTTGTTGTGTTTGCCCCCTTCTTAGTCAATGAGACATGTAGATTCGACATCTACTATAAAAGAAAGAATTCACTTCAGATAACTCCGTCTTTACTAGGCAGCATATGAAAAGACCATGAGTGGACCTTTTTGGATATATAATCCAAGTTGAGAGTGGAGTTACATGAAAAGTCGTCTGATCAAAAGTACTTTCACATTCAGTTCATAGAGCTCTTTTCTATTGAAAATTCCTCGTTCTCTTTTGTGTGAATTCCTCAGCGGCAAATTTCAAACTTGAGGGGCCCTATCATTCCATCTCTTGAGCCCCAAAGAAAATCCCATACCCTTTAGACTCCATATATCTCTTGACTCTTTATATAGGAGCACCTGATATCTATGTGGAATCACACACTCCAGTTACAACATTTCTTTATATTGCACCTAAAATTTATATTTCAGAAAAGGGCCTAAAATATGCTTTAAGTATTAGAAATGGTACAAAACTATCCTCCAGCCATCTATTGGCTCCAAAATACTCTTCTCACCCACCTATTGGGTCCAAAATACCCTTGTCATCCGCCTTTGAGTTCAAAATTGATCACTTATTTAACCGTTAAAATTTAAAATATTAAATACTTTTTTAAATATGTGGCACTCAACTATTTGTTATAATTTAACTTATTAATATAATTTATAAATCAATCCACTGTCCACTCATTACTAATTAAACCATATCCAATTAATAACCCGCTATATTACTAATTCAACAAGAGGAAAGCTACTGCCAATGAGTGTTTCTAAAAATTTGATGCAAAAATGTCTATAGGATTACATTATCATACATTCAATTCCACAATCAAAACATATTATAATTCAAGTATCTAAATAAAAATTACCGATAAACTTAAAAGTCTAACTATGTTTATCTTAATTATTCCTTCGTCTCAAATATGTGATGTTACTTACTAGATAACTTTTTTAAAAAAATAATATATTAAAGTTTTAATAGTTAAAACAAATCATAAATATTATAAAATTATATTAAAAAAAGAACATGAATTAATCATATGTACTACTTCTTTACCTTTAGTCATAAATTTTGAATTTAAGCTTGATAGAGAACCCTATTGAAAGTGTCATCGTAAATAAGCGTCTCAACCTAAATTTAATTGGGGCTTCAATTCGGACTCGAATAATTTTGAATGACTTTTTCAGGAATCTGTAATTTTGTCGTGTTTTAATAGTGTTTAGGATGATTTTGATATTGGAATTGGTTTATCAATTGGGTGGAGTTCAATTAGTAATGAGTAGATAGTGGGTTGGTTTATAAATAATATTAATAAATTAAATTATAACCAATAGTTGAGTGTCAAGTATTTTAAAAAAATATTTAAACAGTTTAAATTTAAAGCCATTAAGGGCAATTTTGAACCCAAATGTGGATGGGAAGGGTATTTTGAAGCCAATAGGTGGATGAGAAGGGTATTTTGGAGCCAATAAGTGGATGGAGGGTAGTTTTGTACCATTTCCAATACTTCGAGGGTATTTTTGACCATTTTACGTGTATATTTTGATGAAACAAATGACCTGGTTGGATAGCCGTAAGTTCACGGACAATTCCTACTTTTCAATAGAGCGGAGGCGAACTGATCAACGAGAAAGAGATCCTACTCACTACAAACGGATACAACACAAGATAGAACTGCACTCATGCCTCTCCCGCATTAAGTTGACCGTCCCTCCTACGTAGTGATTCTATCAATCATATGCGTAGGTACGACCCTTAAATCTCATTAGTATATCATGAAAAAGGGAAGACATTTGCACCAAGTGTATTGCGCTTTCCCTTGCCTAGATTTCGCCTTTTTAAGTCAAGTATTGGTGACCTACCGAAGACTGGAGCTTCGTAACATGTTGACGAAAGCTATGTGTGAAGAACTTGTAATTCAACTAATGCAAAGTAATGTTTAAACGTTAGAATTTAATCTACTAATTTTTAGTTAATTATTAAATTATCTTATATCTAACCAATAGAATCAGAACAAGATTTAATTAGTTGAGTGATTCTTAATCTTAAAAATATTTATGTTACCATAAATTTTATTTTCATATCATATAATTTAATTTTTTAATCAAATGTAAACATTTAAAATATTTCTTTTTATCAAAAAGTATTTTTTTTTTTGGTGAAATGAAACTTTTATAATAATCCATTAATATAATATTTAATTTCATACACACGTTCAAAACAGTCTTAATCAGTCAGTATTCAGATCTAGAAATCATATCTTAATATTCAGATGTTTATTAGATTTAAACGTCTGAATCATAACAAAACCAAATGAGGCATAGTTGAGTAGGAGGCTCGTTTGTTTTGCTTGGGTGATAGTTCTATGATAATCAATGGACTAATAAATTTATCTTATAAATTCAAAATCGTAGGTAACAAATTGACTTTTTATTTTTCATTTAATATAAAGTGCTTAAAGTTACTTCTTTTAATTTTACCCAAATATCACAAAAGTGCTTATGAGTTATATCGAATTAAAAACACTTTAAAGTCAATTTTCCAAAAAAAGAAAAAGAAATCATTACCCCAAAAGTAAATTTTATAACTTCGGTCTTCTACAAGTTCAAAACTTCAAGCCTATTTAAGAGTAAACAATCAAATTTTTAAAATATAAAACACCTCATAATATTACATCCCAAACTTTTTATATCATCTTTTAAAGAAAAAATAATTTATGTACGGTGAAGTAAGTAATCAAATGTAGAATATCTTTGGCTAGCACTCACATATATTTATTTGCTTTTTATTTACTCGTAATTTTTCTGTTTAAAACCATTTTTTTTACTAAGCCAAACAATAATTACTTATCCCCTCCCATGAGCTCCCATCTTTTTATTCGACTCAAACTCACGACCTTAAGATTGAAAGTGAGGAGTGTTCATCATTCAAACAAATCTCTCTCCTTCAACATCTCATAGTAGCATAACACAAGTTTACCTGACTTCAATAACGTTGAACACCATAAACTTCCTCATCTTGACAAGCCATAAGTCATTGGCCGTTAATTCAACAGACTCCCACTACTTGATTATAAGTCACAAGTATAAATAGCACTCTTTCGGGGACTTAGAAGAGAAGCGAATATAAAAATTGATGAGAAATCTTCAAATAAATTACCAACGAAACGAAGCAGTATAACATTCAAGTCTATTATAGATAGCCAATCTTCGCCACTAGCGACAACCTTCTGAGTTTTGACAGCATCTGCACAAATCCAAGGGGGGGGGGGCGGAGGGAGGGGGTGACAGCTGAGTTGAGAGCTGTGATACTTGAAAATAGAAAGCTAAAAGTAAAGACGGTTTTATTTCATACTTTGCTGGATGAATGATATTCATCAACCTACTTTTCTCACCTTTTGAAATCGCTATCTAATAAAAATAGAAAAGAACTGGAGGGACAGGACACAAATAACCACCGGAAGAATGATACAGATCGGATCTAAAGCTAAATATTGTACACCATCTGAGACTTCCTCCACAAATGTCAAGGGGCACCAATGCTGCAACAAGCTGCATTTAAAGAATTGAAAGCAAGTTAAAACCATGAGTAACCATAGAAGCGCCAAGTAAGAAACATGTGATTTCAATAACTTAGCTTCTAGTTAAAAATCTTAGATCACTCTATAAACTTTCATGCTTTCCCCCTCACATCTCTTTGCCGCTACTCCCAACCCCCTAAAACCTACTCCGTGACTCCCAATATAATAAGTTTAGCAACCTGATCATTTTTTAATCTAAGCAAACCTTCAGGCAATAAAAATCCAGAATTCAAATCATCAACCAGAAGATTTGACTTCGCGAGATGACCAATGTAAATGTAAGCTTAAAAAATAAATAGGAAATAAAGCATGTTAACATGGCAAGTGAAATGGAGCAAGATCCAACTTCACCACGAAAATTTCAACCACAAAAATTAGGTGCAAATGATAAACCATTTTTACTGGGAACCAATGTCCAATAGGTGTCAAAATCCTACTACTCTTACCAATTTTATCCTACTACTTGTAGTTGTACAAAGAGTTGAATTTCAGTAAACTCCTAAGAACACTTGCTCAATTTTTTAGAGCTAAGGAAAAAGTTTTGTAACTTCTACAAATTAATTATTTCTCTATTGTTAGAATATTCTAGGATATTGTAAATATATTACTCTCGTGATTATGAATTTTTTTATTCTCTTTCCTTTCTTAGAGGACTAAGTACACTTGGCTATTTAGAACCCCAGTGACTTGAGGGAATAATCAAGTTGCGTTCTCTCTCAAACTCTCTTCACTCACATAATATTAGAGCTGGTATATGAAGATTTAATCGTTGTGCATTTACCAGTGACCAGTAAGAAAGTTTACGTTTTATTCTCGGTGACTATTTGTTCGACAGTAATTCTAGTCTTTGCGCATCAACCAACACCGTCACTTTGCTTGTAGAACTGCAGCAACCCAACCCTTAAAAAACTGTCACCAACCAACTTATCCTTGCTAAATCACTCATATATTGTCCACCTTCAACAGTTTGTCATGTTCTTGATTCACCCAATTTATTACATAAGTGATTGGGACATGAGACATCTCAGTTTATCAAAACTTAAAAAGGGTGGTACTTCCTCCATATAAGGAGACTTTTGTAGCTTGTCGTCATCAACTAAAGATATGTAGATGTACTAAAATGCCCTTTAATTTTGTAGTCTTAAACATGTCACGTGGGAAGTTGAAATTAAAGAGTTCCCAAAAAAGGAAAGAAGCATTCTTTTTAAAAGGATTAAAAAGGAAAGTAGGACAAACAAATTGAAATAGAGGAAGTACTTGGTCCCGATCTTTGTATTGGTTTTTTTTTTGGATTGTCATTTCAAGTATTGCTC
Organism: Solanum lycopersicoides; assembly: GCA_022817965.1. Classification (NCBI taxonomy): domain Eukaryota; kingdom Viridiplantae; phylum Streptophyta; class Magnoliopsida; order Solanales; family Solanaceae; genus Solanum; species Solanum lycopersicoides. The sequence continues at coordinate 6,986,335 of CM040629.1, forward strand.
CCGTTGGACTTCTTATGTCGGGGTATGGATCAAATAATAAATATTCCTTTTTAGGTGGTCTACGGGCAGCTGCTCAATCAATTAGTTATGAAATACCATTAGCTCTATGTGTGTTATCAATATCTCTACGTGTGATTCGGTGAGACCTAAAATTTATCCAAATTCTTTTCTTTCTAGAAACAAGGATAAAAAGATTTGATTGACTATATATATTTTTATTTTTCTTCAGCATTTGAGTTGATGAACTAAATCAAATAGTTATATGAGTGAAAGAAAACGGCTTCTAAATTTGCAATAAAAAAGTTGAGTCTCATTTCCTATGTACAAGAATCAAATGGTGAAAAAAGTAAACATAAGCAAGAGAGATTGTTTACCCAAGATTCGTGAATTGTCATGATAGCTTGAAGCGGGTTCAAAAGACCAACTCTGTGGAGTTTTTACTGTCTATTACCATAGATGGATTTCCACAACGGGAGGTTTTTGAAACAAAAAATGAGTGGATGGTTAGGAAGACCAAGATACACAAAGGATTAGTAATTGAGATTATGTAAGTTATCCAAGAGGATATTTCTGTACATAAAAAGAATTCAAATTGGGCTTTACGTTCGTAGAAATGATCAAGAAGTACTCCCCATGATTCTGATCCAGAGTATGTTCCTATCCACTGAGTAACTAACTAACTATCAAGAACGAAGTAATCTGACTTGTCTATTCTAGAATTTGTGTCATGTCAACTCGATAAGTATAATCTCTCCCATTTCCCTTGATGACCTGCATTTGGGCAGAGTCGCCTTTCAATTTTTTTCTTTTGGAAACTGGTAATTGTGTATATATTCCAGAAGGAACAAATCAGTACATGGTTGTATTGAAACCATATTTACAAGAGTACTTCACTAAATCTATGGCCCTGTGTCTAATAGTGAGTCTAAAACATCAATAATAGAAACATAATCATTTGATCTGCTGCATACTATTCTCAATACTCTCAACATATAGAGCTTGTCTCCTTCCAAATTGTCCACCAAATGCAAGCAAGGATAATTCTCCATCTACTTTCGTTCTTAGCCTGCAGTCCTACTTCTTCCAACTCTGGAGTGCCTCTGTAATCTTTCCAGGCCTCGACCATGAAATAACTTTGATTAAAAATAATCTCCATGCAATGTAGAAATAGATGGTTAATCGTCTCTGTTTTTACCACAGAAGAAACATTTGAAACATAACGGTATCCCTCATCTCATCAGATTGTCATGTGTAAGAACTGCCTCCTTAGACAGAAACCAAAATGGTTCGTCCTCTTGTTAGCTTTATTCACCTTGAAAGAGCCATTATCACTGCCCTGCCACCCTAGTTCATCATCACCTTCTTGAAGTCCATTGAACTTCAAGAAGGTGAAAAATTCAGCCACTCTTTGTATTTCTCAGCCATTGAGTTGTCTTCTGAAGGTGAAGTTCCACCCTTCAGGTGTCCACAATCTGCTATAGTTCTTTGTTGGCGTAGCACTAGGATGTGTATGTATGGAAAGAGCATTTCAAGGTTGCTTGTCTCATGCCATTCTTCCTTCCAGAAGTCGTTCTTTCCCCATTACACACTTTGATCTTGGTGTTGCTCTTGAAGTCATTCCAAAGAACTCTAATGGATCTCCATACGTTGACCCCATAAGTTGTAGAAACGTCCTTGGTCATCCACTTCTCTTCCTCCTCATATTCAGCTTCAACTACTTTCCCCCCACAAAAGTTGTTTACATTTGTATACTTGCGTAACCATTTCATTCTAAGTGCCTTTAGAAATAAATTAATGAGTGTTACTCAACCTCCCAATTGCAAATACTGACTCATTTATCTATTCAATTCCTTTTCACATTTCCCAATCATATTATTCATGATTTAAGATGATTTACACTTAGCTCCCACTCCAAGGTATATGGTTGGTAGGGAACCAACTTCACTACCTAAGCTTGCATTCAAAACCTCCATATTTGTAAACACCATTGATGGGATACAAAAAGCTTTTCATCCAATTAATGTGTAATCTAGACATCCCTTCAAAAAGAACCAGAAATACCCTCAGCAATTTAAGTTCTTCAGCATCACAAAAAACGAGTGTATCAACTGCATACCGAAGATGAGTCACCTCCCGACTTTCCCTTCCAGCTCTATCCACATCAAAATCATTTAGCTAACCATTTGTATTTGTTGCTTTAACCATGTTAATGAGACCTTCAATAGCTACTAAGAACAGAAAAGGTGACAGGAAGACCTTGTCTAAGCCCCTTTTGTGCTCTAAAGAACCTTGTTGGTGCATCATTAATTAGCACCAATGAAACTCACTGTTGAGATGCAATATTTGATACAAGGCATCCTTTTCTGCCCAAAGCCCATCCATCTCCAATAAACAATGTAGATTCCCCAGTTAACATGGCCATGTGTTTTCTCAATGTCTAGCTTGCAAAGAAGTCATGGTTAAAAAAATAAATATAAAAATCCTAGTTTCTTCTGCTTTAGTTTGGGACCCTCAACCCACCACATCATTAGCTACTAAGACAGCATCCATGATTTGTCTTCCATTAATAGAAGTCATTTGTTGAGAATAAACAAACTTTGCCATCACCCCTTTCAACCTCTTTGTTAGTACTTCGGAAAATAGATTGTAAATGTTGTCTATCAAACTTATAGGCCTAAAAATCCCTTAGCTCTCATTAGCACCTTTTTCCTTTGGGATAAGAACTTTGAATGTGACATTGAAACTTCTTCCAAAGATTTCTTAGAAATGGAGATTTTAAAAGGCATTCATGATATCCCAACACTTGATGAAGAAACCCATGGTGAACCATCACGCCTAGAGTCGACTTCCTCTTTAGTTTAATAGGTTAAGTTCTACCTTGGGATGTGGTTACTTTGTCAGTTTCATTGATGATTATTCCATCACTTGGATATTCTAGACAGAGTTGCTACGTGTTGTTTTCTATTTTCCAAACTTCCATGTTGAAATCCAAAATCAATTTGTGGTCTTCTATCCGCACATTTCTAGAGATAATGCCCCATGAGTATTCATCTTCTCCATTGCAGCAATTCATGAACTCTCATGGGATCATTCATCAAACATATTGTCCTTACACACCTTAATAAAATAGGATAATTGGAAGGAAGAATAGGCATCTCGTTGAGACTATTCATACCCTACTCATACAATCTCATGTCTCATTTTTTTTTTTGGAACTGGTAGCCTTAGTCTATATATCCACAGGTATAGAACAAAAGCGAAACTCCCCTTCAAAAGTATTACAACTTACATAGTAAAACAGTCTTCATCTAAATTGTTGCCTATAAACAATTAGCACATCAAAGATGTCTTTTTTGAGAATGGTAACAGCTAGTCTATATATCCATTGGTACACTACATCAAAATATGTAGTCTCCCTTCAGTGTTACAACTTACATCTTGAACATCTATTTGTTGTTCCTATGAATAGCCTAAAACGTCAAAGATGTCTTGTGTCGTAGTTAATATCTTGTTTACACCAAAATAGAGAAGACCTAAGCAATTCATTTTGATCTTCTGCTGAAAGAGCTTACTGAATCTTGAAATTCTGTCACTTTGTCTATCTCCCAGTCATGAAGGTTCCTCCTTGGAACAAATTCCATCCTTGTCCAGTCCACATTGTAGCCACAGTGGCCTGTTGATGTTGGCATAAAATGAACAATTCAGGATGCAATTGTTTCATAGAGACAGTACCATTCCACTTGTCCTCCAATAAGGATGTCTTTGAACCATCTCCCACTTCTACCTTGGTTTTGTGATATAGCACTGGCCATAGATTTCTTATTGCCTTCCAAACAGTGCATTTATATGGAGTACTTATCATTTTAGTCATCCACTTGTCTTCCATAATATATTTTTTGCTATGAGACCTCTTGCCATAGCATGTTGTCTTCATTTGCAAACTTCCAAAACCACTTTATCATTAGGCTTTGGTTTTGTTCCCTAAAGTTTCTGATGCCTAGATCTCCTGTATTTTTACTCACAATCAGTTCTTCCCATTTAACTAGATGAAACTTCTTATCTTCATTGCCTTGCCATAAGAAATTCCTTCTAAGAGCATCAATGCTATTAGATACATTGGCAGGCATAGGAAAGACAGACATCATGTAAGAGGCTAACGCATCCACCAAGTGTTAATTAACGTCAATCTTCCTCCCAAGGACAAGTACTGACTCTTCCAATTGGTGAGTCTCTTTTCACATTTCTCCAGGACCCCATTCCATATGCCTTTGGACTTGCTTTTAGCTCCCACAGGCATACCTAGGTAAGTAGTTGGAAGCTCCCCAACCTTGCCTCCTAGTGTTCTGGCCAAAACTTCTCATGTCTCGTTTTTAGGGCTATGCAGTTCTCACATCCTATTATCTAATTAATCATATGTGATCCTGAACTATTCAGAATCAAGTATCATGCTCTGTCTTATTTCCCCACAAACCACCTTTGTTCTGTTTTCCACCTCATGTCATTGGGAACACGTATTTTGTTCATAACTTACTCCAAGAAGAGATAAGAAAGCTCATTGTGCTCTTAAATTTGTATTTTTTAGGTTACACAAGGGCATATAGAGGATATTGATTTTATTTTTTTTGATGAAGTAATTAGTTCTATTGCAGGCATCAAGTAGATGCATAATAGTTACAAAAGCTTAGTAGCAAAAGGTCAGCTCTCCTTTACATTGTTAATTGAGAATCAGGGAGCGGACATGGTACAGAAATGAATCAGGGCAATCTAGAGGGATAAATAAACCCAACTATACAAAAACATGAGGCAGTTAGCTTTTAAAGATTGGTAGGTAGTTGATATTCCATCAAAGCATCTTCTATTCCTTTCGTTCCAGATACTCCAAAAAATGGCTGCAGGTATCATCTTCCAAATTCTCTTGATGGTGCTATCAACTTTCCAGCAACCCCAGCTTATAGAGGATATTGATGTTATTTACCTGACCTCGTGCCTTATGTCTACTAACGGTACCCTTCTTTAGAACTCAAACATACTTTAGGTAATCACTTAGGCATTTCTAAGGTCTTATCAGTTCCATCTTTAGGAGATTCAAGCGCTATCTCAAGGGTTGATCAAAATCATAATTGATTACCCAACCTAAATAGGTTTATTGGTATTGAGTTATCCAAATAATGACTGGGTAATGGTTCGAAATTTTGTAATTTAATGGCTTACTGGTAAGGGGTAAGGTTTACTCATTTCCTTATAGGTTTAGCCTTTAAACCAATAAAATTATTAAATTTACATTTATACCCCTTATAGTTGATAGTTCTTCCATTTCATGATCAAGAGTATATGATTGTTAGGAAAATAAGATATTACAATAAAAATGTGAGTTATTTCTAATACACCAAATCAAACAATGCATAAAAATTAACCTCTCCATAACCAATGCAATCATAACTAATACAAGCATTATACACTCAATTTAGCATTATTCTTATACACTCTACGGTAGAGCCCTACGTATATATGAGGAAAGAAACAATTATTTTACCCACAACAAATAAGCAGGAACAAAAAGTTTCACATGCATGATGAGATCGATGCAGTTGAAAAGAGCGACTCTTTAATGTATAGATGATAATATCATTACTTAATACAACGTCGAATAAATTAACTATGAAAGCAAGCTACCTATATAATTAAGGTGGAGACCATACATTTGTTAGGTCAAGAAGATACAGTGATCTACAATAACGTCCATCACATGGCAATAGTTTTGGGTTATTAGAGGTTTCCCTCTTTGCCACACTGATAGACTCCCTTGGATTTAATGCATGCATGCCCACCTTTCCCTAGCCCACACAACCAGCACTAATAAAGGATGGGGCGTGAGGGAAGCAAAACAGGCAATAAAGAGACCCAATATATTCCATTATTAACAAAGAAAGATAGCTAAAACTCAAAACAGATGGGCCTTATCTCACTTACCTGACAAAAGACACGAGCCAAAAGCAGTTGCAATAGAAAGATAATTATCAGCTGACCCCTATCAACAAGAGACATCACGAAATAGCCCTTTTGATTCATCATAAATCCATCTGCATAAAAAGTTGACAGTCACAGACATTTCAAACAAGAGATCTGAAACTAGGGGATTTTGAATGTGCCCTGCTTATAGATTGATCTCGTGGTCTGCCTCTTATTAATTTATTTAAAAACTGCTGCATATAATAATCAATTCTTTATTTTAAACTCTGAAGCTTTTCATATCTTCTTTCTTTTGATATGCTAAATCTCACCCAGCAAACCTTCAACCCAGAAGTCAACAGTGACCCTTTTCACACTTTGCACCCTTGGTGACTCGAACTTCCAAACTTGTTGTTGAAAGTGGAATGTTGTTGCCACTAGAGCAACCGCATTTATGAAGTAAACTTATATCTACAAAGTTAACTCAAGCAATCTAATAGTTTGCTGTTGCATCACCCCTGATCAGCTTCTAAGATGCAATTAATATCTAGCTTTCAAACAACAGATCTGAAACTAGGGGATTTTGAATGTGCCCTGCTTATAGATTGATCTCGTGGTCTGCCTCTTATTAATTTATTTAAAAACTGCTGCATATAATAATCAATTCTTATTTTAAACTCTGAAGCTTTTCATATCTTCCTTTCTTTTGATATGCTAAATCCCACCCAGCAAACCTTCAACCCAGAAGTCAACAGTGACCCTTTTCACACTTTGCACCCTTGGTGACTCGAACTTCCAACTTGTGGTTGAAAGTGGAATGTTGTTGCCACTAGAGCAACCGCATTTATGAAGTAAACTTATATCTACAAAGTTAACTCAAGCAATCTAATAGTTTGCTGTTGCATCACCCCTGATCAGCTTCTAAGATGCAATTAATATCTAGCCACCAAGAAAATAGGAGGTAATTATTTGATTATTTCGCTAAATTTCTTCCGTAGCCTCCTAAATTCACTGAATCGGTAATTGAAACCCTAAATTGTGACAACTTTTCATATAACCATTTTCGACAATAAAATTATGATCCATCTATAATTGAACGGAGGGAAAAAACTCCACATTAAGTCATGTGCTTAACAAGAAAAAGTCAGACGTACACTTATTAACAAATTGACTATTAATTAATAATTAATTAATTTTTTTGCATTTACACCTAACTT
>CM040629.1:6993525-7034972 GCA_022817965.1 Solanum lycopersicoides
GTTCTATCTCCTCTCTCTATATATATTATATTATAAATGCTAAATATATTTAATATATATAATAGGCTAGTAACTGTCTTCTCTCTCTTCTCATCTCATCTATATTTTGTTATATTTATATATTTTCTTTTAATTTAGGTACAGTATATTATATTTATATATTAATTACATATATATATATATAATATATATATATTATATATATATGTATAATTAGAAATTGGCTTCTCACACCCCAACTCGCAACTTTTTCTTAAACTACTACGAGTCTACCTCTTTTGATAAGCTTCCTAACGCCGTGTCAAACTAAGAGAGTAACTCCAGTAACCAAGCCTTCTGTCGTGGCAGTATAGTAGAACATTCTCTCTCTCTTCCTATCCTCCCTCAAACTCTCTTGGCTCTCTATCTCTCTCTTTCTTTTTTCACACTCGCCTCTCCCTCTACCTTGCTTTTTTCTCTTATCTCTCCGTGAGATTGCCAGAGTCTCAGGCCCGTTCATGCTTAGCCGCTAGTCTCTGTCCCCGCGCTATCAACTCCCCGACCGACCGCCCCTTCCCCGAGCCCCGTCCGTCGCATATCTCCCCCCCAGCATGCTTCACCCTTCCATTCCGTCTCCGCTCTTTCAACTTCGGCCCCTCCCTTAGCCTCCCCCCGGTCCGCAGTGTAGCAGGCCGTCTCACCGCCCCCGGTTCCGGAGCACCGCTCACCATTTTCGCTGAAAAGAGTGGCCTGACAAGTGAAATCCTACTTAACGTGGCCAGATCTGACAAGGAACAAGAACCATTATCAGCCACTTAACACCCACGGTGAGTTACTTAAGACGAAAAACAGGCGTGGAAAAATGAATCAGACTTCTCATTTCTACTAAACAAGATTTGTTGCGAAGAACAGATTCCATTCTCGACTCTGGTTAATATTTTCATTGTTGGACACACCCTACTAGATGAACCTTACCTACTTTTTGCCGTTGAGTGACCTTTAATCAGACCATTGTATATGTATCTTTTAGTATGTCATTGAGACTGCTCATGTTCACTATATTTAATTCTTCTTGCTTTTTACTCCATGATATTACGCCTAACAATGTAGTTACGTAGCCACTTTTGCTAGTCTTACCTATATTTCTATAGATTTAATAAGAGTTTATGTGCAGCTGAGATTTTGGATGTTAGTAGAGTTCATAGTTTAGTTTACATCGATATTGATGCTTTGGTGAATACGTGTTTGATTAGGGTCCGATTGGGTTCTTTATTGTGTCCGGGCCGAAGACTGAGTCAGCAGAATGGCAAGGGGTTATAAAACTAGGGTTGATGCTTACAACTGAGAGATAGGATCTTGGAATACATAGAGCTAGTGTTGAAATCTCAAAGAAAAGCGAATATTAATAGGGTGGCATTTGTTGTCTTAGGAGGGGAAACCAAAGGGTAGAGTACCAAAAGGCTAGGAGTATAACGGGTTTAAGTTGTAGTACTCGGAGGCTAGAAGATATTAAATGGAGATATAGGTATGTGTTATAGTTGATGGGGTCCTATCACGTTGAGCAAGGATGGAATTAGAAGACCAGGATGATAATGATGTAAGCTAGTCGTTTGAGGCTTACATTAAACATTTTTTATAGTGCTTAATGTCAGCCAGCAAGTGGGTCTCGCCAGAGTAAGGAGGTAAGAACGCAACTGTATGGGAGATTTGACGAGGTGGTAATGGGTATATCATGCACAAAGAAGATAGCTGGAACGATTTCAATGGTTCCACATTATTAGAATGTGCATGAGCTGGTTTTGGGTTAATTGACGAAGGTGAGCCTCATCTTTCTTGACTTTGTTAGAGATTTGAGAGTGATAGCTAACTCAAGCTTTTGAAGAAGGAGAACCACATTGTGATGGAGAGGTCAACGCCAAGTGGAAGCAAGAAGGTTGCTTATGCAAAGTTGGTAGAGTGAAAGAACGGACATAAAGACGAGAATGACTAAGGGAAAAGTTAGGACGAGCGAGGAGGAGCTGAGTATAACAGTTACAGCAGCAAAGACGAAAGTAATTCGACGCTTGTATGTTGAACCAAAGGACATTGAGGAAACTAAATAATATAATGACTCGGCGAAGACAAGAGGAGAGAGACCCAGACCTAGATTGTATTGATATATTAATACAATGGAATACTTATACATTTGAATACTTGTATTGTAATATATTTCTTTGTTTTTGCATTTTTATTGAATTGTCCATTTGTATTGAAATATTATCACAAGTTGAAAGGTTGATTGACTATACAAGTACGTTTGAATACATAAATACATTAAGTTTGTATATTTTTTTTAAAATAATACTCGATGCAACATTATTTGTCCAATGTATCCAATTTTGTGTAACAATAAGGGTAATTATATGTATACTATATAGTCAGGGCGGATCTAGGATTTGGAGGTAGTGGGTGACACAACGTTCAAGCAAGATAAAAGGATCGGTTGCCTTAATTTTGGGTTACATTCGGATTACTGATTTTTATTTTATTTTTATAAATAAATTGATCAAATACGCATGTTAGTAATATTTTATTTTAGATATTCTGAGATTAGAGATGACTAAACAATTCAATTTTTATTTCCTTTCTGGAATAAGATATCTGAAACTTTGAGGGAATAAGTTTTTTCACATTAAAATTTAAGCTTGTATAAACCATCTAATAGTATTAACATAATATATTACATTGACTTTATGTGTTATTGGAGATATATAGTACGGAAAGAATAAAAAATGTAGTTTCAGTCTAATCATCTTACTTTGCAAGAACGTCAGTGAAGATGGAAATAACTTTTAATTTTTTTAAAAAAAAGATCTAATAATAATATTCATCATTTTTAAAATTTATATTTTTTAAAAATTATTATTTAAATATATTCTTAATAATATTTATTTCAATTCATAATTCAGTACTCATTAGTTAATAAAATAAACATGCAACACTCATATCAAGAGATAAATAATTAGTGCAAAAAAAAATAAAGATGAAAAGGAGTCAATTTGAATTAATAAAGAATAGTAATAAAGAAGAATGAATGAGAAAAAAATTAAGCCCTTTACATACTAAAAAAAAGGAAAAGAAGAAAAGGAGCAAGCAAATAAAAGAGTGTTGGCACTGAGGTTCAAACCTGGGTTGGCTGTGTGGCAGAGCAACTCCTTCGCCAAATGAGCTGCTGCGAATTTCAATCATTGGGTGGCAAAGGTAACATATATTGAATTATTGTGCATATTTACATATATAAACGACGTTTTTTCGGAGATCACTGAGTGTCGTGGCACCCCCACCAGTCAATGTAGCTCCGCCCCTGTATATAGTTGTATTGATAAGGTAAATCATATTTAAATTGTCTTGTTCATATGCTAAATTGCTTTACTTTACGTTGTTTGATATATTGATACATTATGTTTTATAATACTTGTATCCATTTGAAAACAAAGTATTCATATGCTTACTATACACATAATATATTAATCGTGGATAGAAAATTAGAATCTCTATGTTAAATCGTCTGATTGAAGTCCAACATATGTAGATATACAGTAATCATAACATAGTTCATGATTTGAAGAGAAGCATACATTGGTGTAGTTTAATAAATTTAAGAGTACATATTTTGGCGTATATACTTGTAGTGTAGATATACAAAAGTCAAACGTTTAAATACTTAATGGTATGTGAATTGAAGAATAGCTCATCAATAAATACAAGAAAGTGATAAATCAATTTGACTAAACAAAGTTAAGTGAATACTTTATGCTTGACTAAGAACAATGGAGACAATTGAAAAATTGAATATGATGTATCCTAATCTATTTGTTGATCAGATTGGATTCTAAGTGGATATGCATTGACTAGTATTATTAGTTATTAATTTAAAATTGAGAAGTAGAGAGTTTTAGGGGCATAATTAAAGGGATTCAGTTATAGGAAATACCTTATTTAGTGCCCTCCAATTATAATTATATTATTGTATAATTTAAAAAAATTAAAACAAATACAAATATAGCTAGATATGCATATAAACTATAGTCATATTTAGTAAATGACATATCTATAGCTATTAAATTTCAATAACCGTATAAATATAGTCATTTATGTAAGTTGCTCCAAAAAAAATGCTTAAAGAATGTCTAAAAATGGCCTCGTCGCTTTTTCACTTGACTAGTATAGTTTATCATTAATATACAAAATGATAAAGAATATAGACCTATGCAAGAATCTCAAAACAATTTCAATTTCATAAATAAATTCAAGAATTATTCTATAGAAAATTTAAAATCACTTTTGCCTCTCTTAATAAAACTAACTTTTATTCGTAGAGCATAACTTTATATTCTATATAATAATATCCCACAAGTTATGTCAGAACAAAGACTTCAATTTCTAAAGAAAACCTATTCCCCACTAGTCATAAGTTAAATAATTAAATAAGTAGCAAAAACTAAACATCAATTCAAATGGAAAAAATGTGCAATTTTTTTGTGAATGGATGACAAAGATAACTGGTGATTTTTCATTAGGGAGCCTAGTATCATACATTACAAGTAAACAATGCACAATTTAACAAAGGGCCTAAAATTAAACTTGAGTGTGCTCAAGTTCCTCTCTTCTTGCTTCTATAATTTAGTATATATATAAGCATATAATTAGTAATAGTTCATCAAAGAATAACTTCACCTGCTCCAAAAGTAATGGCAGGAAGAATGACAATGGCATATCTAACATATCTGCTGCTTATGTAATTGCCGCGAGCTCCATGAGCTATTTAGCTGTGAAGGAAAAATTACCGTTGGCAACCTCTTGCTTTCCTCAACGTGAGGAAAGTCAATGGTATAATGAAGCCCACGACTCTCATGTCGGGAAAGGGCACTGCTAACAACCAGCTTGGCACAACAGAAGAGATTCCTCATCTCGCAAGCCTCTAAACCAACCATAGTCGGTTCCCAGCCATGCTGAAATAGGTATCTTTCCCATTTTAACTCCAACTCTATGATTCTGGTTTCTGCAAGGGTTAGTCGTGAGGTAGACCGAACAATTCCAACGTATTCCCACATGATTGACTGCAGTTCTTTCCTCACTTCCCTTGTCTGACGAATGACTTTGTTAAGTACTGTATCTCCTAGTAACAAGGGTGCTACAGGCTGTGGCCACCAATTTGAAGCACTGTGATCGATTTTAGTTATGTTCATGTGATCTATTGAAGGCTGTACAGCTCTTCGTGCAAACACTAGTGCTTCAGCTAAGGAGTTGCTAGCAAGTCGGTTTGCACCATGCAAACCAGTACATGCAACTTCACCTGCCACATAAAGACCTCGTACATTAGTCTCACCTTCGAGCCCAGCACGGACTCCACCACACATGTAGTGAGCTGCGGGAACTACTGGAATCGGCTGCTGTGTGATGTCTAACCCATAGCGGAGACACTCAGCAGCTATATTAGGAAAATGAGAAAGAATCTTCTCTTTGGGCTTGTGACTGATATCAAGAAGAACATACTCTTCACCACGCTTTTTGAGCTGGTCATCAATACTTCTTGCTACCACATCTCTCGGGGCAAGCTCGGCTCTTTCATCATACGATGGCATAAATCTCTCCATATCTAAGTTGTAAAGGATGCCTCCATCACCTCTGACAGCTTCAGTTATCAGAAAAGCATTCTCTCTGGCATTTGATGGTCTGATGGGAAGGCCTTCATCAGCCAAGGCAGTCGGGTGGAATTGCACAAACCTGGCAACACAAGTCAGATAATTGTAATTATTAATGCAATCTTCGAGAATAGTTCATCAACCTCGCAAACAAAGACCTGTCTACCACCCAAAAGATGATCAAAGGAGGACCATCAATTAGAGAGCCGCTAGTCTAGAAATCTTTATTACATCAATTAATCCCCCAATGAAGAATTTGATACCCTTATTTCTGAAAAAATTAATTTGCATATCCCTTTCTACATCAATTAAATCCCCCAATGCCAATGTCATCTCGCACAACATTTTGAAAACACCCTTGTATAGTTAGTCAAAAGTGTAATTCTGAATGAATGCAGAACAAGATGCAAAAATCAAGAAGGCAAAAGATGGATGAAATCTGGATTGGCAGATTTTACAACACAGCTCACCAAAGCACAGGCAGAAATATGCTATAACAAGAATGCAACGCTGAAGATTACTTACTCCATGTTGGAAATTACAGCTTGAGCTCGATGAGCCATAGCTATTCCATCTCCAGTGGCAACCTACAACCATCATATCAATATGAATTAGAACTTTAAACATGTCCACATTCGACAAAGTTAACTTTTTCCGTTCATTAATAAAGGCACAAATGATCAAATATAAAAACAGAACTGGCCCAAGCACCGTTTCTTTTTAAAAAAAAGATAATGGGCAGAATAGCACAACAGCAGATGCCTAACCCAGGTTAGTAAAACTTTGAACGATGTGTCTTGCTTCTACTGTACAAAAATTATTGGTGAATAGAATAAGAATTTATTATCTTCACTGTGTATTCGAGATAAGAATCTACACCTCCCAGCAAAGGATCATCTGTTTCTTTTTCGTCTTATCTTTTCCTCTTTCTTTTGGAATTTAAGGCAGCGAGCTCTTATTTCTGATAGCACATTAGCTTAACATGCAATTGATATAGGGTAAGAAAATTATGACTCAGTGGAATGTTGTTTGCATCGATGTCAAGTTGTCAACTGATAAAATCTTTATGAATTATAAAAGATACTTCGAGATCAAGCTTATAACCAACAACTAAATGCAGAAGAATGCTAGTCAACAACTACTTACCCAATGTAATCCGATGAGTGGGGTATGGGCAAGGTCAGATATACGCAGACCTTACCCCAACCCTTTGTGGGGTAGAAAAAGCATGCTAGTCATATGGTAAGAAAGTAAGTATTAGCCACCTCGCACCAAGGAAGGGCTTCCCTTTCCCACCTTCTCCTTCCATATCACTGTTTAGGACTCTGAATAATCTTACTGATTATAAGAAGTGACATTACTATACTAACAACATTTTGGAGGAGAAGATATTGAAACCCATACCGGCGGATTAGTAGTACTTGGATAGATATGTCCAGCTCCACCTGATGCCAGCAAAGTCACTTTTGAAATGAATCTTATGACCTACAAACTCAAAGTAAGAGCACAGAAGCCTAAGAAATCAATTCATAACATTTTGAGGAAACGTTCAAATTATGGAGGTGAACATGAGTGAAAGCAACTGTGCTTACCTCCTGTGTTTCTGTGTTTATAGTATCAATGCCGTGACAAACTATGTCAGAACCATCCTGCATATGGAATACAAATTAACATAAGCAAATATTTATGACTTATCAAACAGTTTATCCTTTCTCAAAAAAATCCTTATTGAACAATTCAATTGCCAACTTTACACAACTATCATCATGTTCAATTTGTCGTTCACTTGCATTGCACTGCTTGCTTAATCATATCTACTAGGGTCCATACCATAAGTTTTGACCAAATATAAGCAAGTGGTAAAAATCCGCATAAGCAATATTTGCACAAACAACATAAGAAAAAGACTAATGCCAAGTTTAATTAGATTAAAGCAATAACCCTTCATTTTCGACCAAATTGATGCCAAAGCAGAAATTTTTTCTCCATAATAACCAATGCAAACAGTTGCTATCAAGGAATAAAGTTACCTGGGTGGTCAACAAATCTATTGCAAAATGGTGTTGAAACACATATATATTAGGATCCTTAACAACTGCCTCTAATAGGGCCCTTCCTATCTCTCTGCCTGTCATATCAGCAGCATGGACAATTCGGCGATGGGAGTGGCCCCCTTCCCTGGCTAGATGCAGATTGCCATCCTCCCCATGATCGAACGAAGCACCCATAGCAATCAGTTCTCTAATTCTCTCAGGTCCTTCAGTACACACAACCTGGAAAATGGAGATGCACTATAAAAGAATGAAGACTTTAAAAGAGTAAACTAAAAACAATATTTTGAAGTAATAAATCAGTCATTTTGTAAGTTTCATTTAAAAAATTGATTGTGTAAGAAGCACAACTATATGAACCAAGTTTTTTCCCGACTTAGAAGAAGATATCAGTTGTGAAGTCCCACCAATCAAGCACAATATAAAACTTCCTTGAAACCAATATATTTATAGAGAAGATAAACAAAAATAGCATAGAGCAAACTAATTGGTATCCCTTAAAAAATTGATGCTGATTTAGGGAAGTGCTAATGATACCTTTGTGTTCTCATTGAAAAACAAAAAACAAATAAACGTATGGTACAAACTAAATGAAATCCCACTATCAAACCAAAAGACAACACAAGTTCACTTCCAGTTTTATTCTTATTCTTCCTTCTTGCATGTCACCTTCACACTCTCTTATCCTAATGTTCTAATACAGAAAACAACAATCTGAACCATGAACAATAGGTCTACTACATACTCCGACGGGAATCTTCTAATTACCAACCATCGGTTTCACAGCTCTCCGACACTTTCTTCAGTTTCAACTTTTAAGAACTTACATCAGAAGTTAGGAATAGGCATAGAGCCTTTCTTGTAATATTGCTTCTGGCACTTCAACTTCAAATTGAAAACAAGCCTAATGCCCCCATTGCTCTTACTCTTTTCCAATTTTTGGCAGTTCTACATCCTGCAGCAAAAGCCGCCTAAACAGAAAGTTCCTTTGGTTTCAACCTGAAAGATAGATCGAGAACTTTCCTACTCATCCAACCAAGTAGTCTGGGGATAATATAGGAAAATAGTCTCCAAAGAGAAGAAAAAAAATTGGCAACTGCTTTACGTAACTGAAGAGACTATAATATTCCGTGGACTTACTCTAACAGTCTCCTCATCACAGAGGTAAGCACCTGCCACAATTGTATCTTTCATGTGGCTCTCCACTGAATCCTTAGGGCAGAGCACGGCACTTACACCACCTTGAGCATAGTTAGTGTTACTCTCATGAGGCTCGGCCTTGGTTATCACAGCCACAGTTCCATATTTGGCA
Organism: Solanum lycopersicoides; assembly: GCA_022817965.1. Classification (NCBI taxonomy): domain Eukaryota; kingdom Viridiplantae; phylum Streptophyta; class Magnoliopsida; order Solanales; family Solanaceae; genus Solanum; species Solanum lycopersicoides. The sequence continues at coordinate 7,002,552 of CM040629.1, forward strand.
ACCTCAAGAGCATATCGAAGGCCAGCAATGCCACTACCAATCACAGCAAAATCAAAATACCTAGTTGAGCCTTCTCTCTGGCATGATTTGATTGTTCCTCTGTGAGACTTCCGGTTTGTTTTCACTTGACATTGTGAATAGTTACTTCTATCAACTTGTAAGAGTTTGTAAATCCAAGAAGACCTGAAAATTTAATTAGCACATGGTCACAACCAGAAAATAGACACAATAACCTTTCATTTTTCTGAGGAATTAGGAAATGACTCAAAAAACGAAACTTCTAGGATTCTGTCACCTCATGAAAAATATATTACTGGTTTACCCCTAAACACGTAAACAAAGATCCCTTTTCAGTAAGTTCTTATTCGAGGATAAATAGTCCTACAGACAACACGTGAATGAATATCACCATTACAAGTTAATAACATCTTAAAAACTCCAAAATAAATTATTGTTCGCCGAGAAGAGAGGAGAAGGGGTACTATAAATAAGATAAAATACCAGGGAAAAATAGATAGAGAAGGAGCGATAGGTGAAAAAGCATCATCGTAATGCATACCAATGGATTTGGTTTTGCATGCCGTTTAAAATCACAGTGGAATGACAATGAGCTTTTCCATAGCTACTCCTCCGATAGACAGGCTCCCTCAAATATAATTGTCCACTTCCTGAAGCTATACCAGTTGCCATATGATCTTACTGACTGAAAATCCAGGTCAAAGGAATTGGTATCAGGTGAGCACTCGAGGTTAGAGTATTTATGAAACTTAACATGTAAAGATCAACTTCATTACCTCTAAAAACATCCTAACAGGGCAAGGAATTGAGCTAAACAACAAAATATTGGCCCTTGACACTTAGATAACTTCTACCAATCATTACACGTATATTTCCAGAATTTATGCCAGTTTTTAAATATATGATCGATAATAATGGTTGAGAGTGTAGGCAATAAATTTTGAAAATTACTCCCTACTTAATTTTGTCTGATTCACTTCAACTTGAACCAATCTTCTTCAAACTTTGGCTTTGGAAAATGTTCTTCAATTCTTTAAACTAAACATTTTTCAAGCTCAGGCTAATTAAATAATAAAATTAATACAATTGAAATGACATTCTCTTAAAGCATGATAATCACTATGAAATTGGTGGTTTAAACCTATTTTAGGAGTAAAAAAGTGATAACACAAGCACAACTAGAAAATAATACTTTAATTAGTCATATTCAATCCTGTGAAGTCTTAATTTTATTTTTAAATATTTATATTGATTATAAAATAGCTTAAATAGTTTTCTTAACAGTTGCCGATCTTTCTAAAACAATTTTTTATACTCTATCCTGCTGCATTGTTATACTCAATTGAAAAAGTTTTCAAAACTATAATCAATAAAATAACATTATTCCAATTGAAAAAACAGATTATAATTCAGATATAAGATCAAATATTTTCGGGTCATTACCATTTTTTTTTTAGAGAAAACTTTTTAATCTGTTTTTGGGCTAGGATTATCAAACAGGCAAAGAAAAGAGCAGAAAAATGAAAGAGAAAGCAGAATTGAGTTGCATGTGTGCTACATGATATGAGAAAACCTAAATTCAAATCACAAACACAACTCCATAGCTAAACAGAGGAAGAAAACAATTACCTTAACGCAGCAAAGATAAGTTGGGGAAGGAAGCAGAGTACAGAGGGCAGAGGGCAGAGGGCAGAGGGAGAATTTATATATAAATAATAATTTAGTGAATATATGCACTTTTCCTTTTAATTTTTTTTTGGTCAGAATATATGCACTTTTCCAATGTGTGGCGTTAGAGAAAAAGTAAGGGCAGACGATCCCACTTGCTTTTCCTCCACAAACAAATTGGACCAAAATAGTAGTCCATCTGATGTGGTATTGTTTGTCATGTTACGTTTTAACGAAAATTTATTTAATTAATTTTTAAAATAAATTAGATTACATTTATTTGATGTTTAAAATAAAAAAAATTAGATATTCTAAAACTATATGAAAAGTACTATAAATTGCTATTTTTTACATATTAATATGATTAAAAAAATAAATGTTAATAAAAGTTTTTATAATTTGACTCTAAAAATAGAAATCAGATAAACAATATCAAAAAGAGGGAGTAGTCACTTGTTCCCTAATTACTTGTTCAATTTTAAATTAACATACTCCTTTCGTCAGATATTGTTTGTCATGGTTTCTATTTATAGCGTCAAACTTTAAAAAAATTGACTAATATTTTAAGATGTATTTTTTCATCATATTGATATACAAAAAAATACAACTTTTCATATAGTTTTTTAATATCTAAATTTTTTATTTAAAATATCAAATTAATGTAATCTAATTTAACTTTCGAAAAATGCAATATGATAAATAAAAATGAACGGAGGGAGTATCTATTTAAAAAAATTGAATTTTATTATAAAGTGGATATTTTCTATAACATCATGAACTATCCTTTAGCCAAAGTTTTTATAATTTGACTCTAAAAATAGAAATTATGACAAATAATACCGGGCGGAGGAAATATTGGATAACTATTTTTAGTATGATAGACAACTATTATTGGACTAAGGAAGTATTTATCATTTTTGACAAATTAATAAAAGACAATATTTTGTTATCTATTATATCTTTTATTTATTTAAAGAGTTTAGTATCTTTATAGAAAGATAAAACATCTTTAATGAATAAGTTAATTTTAAAATTAATTAATAAATATAAAATGTTAAATTTATAATGATAACTTTTTAATAAATATGTCCATTTAAAAGTTGACAAATAAATAAAGACCATACATAAAGTCCAAATTTCAGCCTTAACTATTTATTTTTTCAAAAGAAATCCAAATTTGTTGTTTTCAAATAATAATAATAATAATAAAACGAGTGTTTGTTTTTTGACTTTCCCCTCTAACCCACCCACATCCTTGCATTTCAAGCTAGTTTCGCATTTCATTGTCGCACTATTTATAAAAAATTAAACAGTAGGGTAGCAAGGGCTCAAACCTTTTTTCCTTGAGAAAAGCTGGATTTTTTTTCTTCTTTATTTTATTTTATTTTATATGATATTGTTATTATTTTTTAATTAGTTCATTATTTATATTTAAAAATAAATTGACATTAAAAATCTTATTTTACTAATATCTTGTGAACAATAAGTTTAGTTGTGGAGTTCAATAGGCAAACTGATTTTCATTTAGCTATTTCTTTTTCTTTATTTTATTTTGACAAAATGACTTGAAAGACCTTATACTTGGCTTCTTTGTCCGTTGAAACTTCATATTTATACTTATGCCAACTAAACACTTACATCTATCAATTTTACACGTGAAATTTCATGTCATTTTCTAATGACACGTAAGTAATTAAGTGTTGATAAAAAAAAATCAAACAGATCAATTTTGAAATTTTTGAAATTTTCCAATGGACATTTTTCTTCCTATTTGGTCACAAATTGAACACCAAATTCATATCAAATTTAACTTATAAAATCAACTAAAGCTCACCAATACAAAATCAATGAACCTCAATCAAAAATTTTAATTAATTTTATAAATTCACATAACCTATTTGTTGTTCTTCAAACTCATTAATGGAGTTGTAAAAATTTTCAATACTTACAACTCACATTATCAACCTCTCGTCGTTGAAACCAACTAACAAAATAATGATCTCAATATTTATAAAAACTGAAAACTTTCGAAAGGTTGAGGTTGGGGCTAGGCAAAGGGGTTAGGAATAAGGGTTGGGTGAGTTTTTTGGTTAAATAATTAATGAAATGGAGAGAAGGAGAGTGGATGTGATAGGTAAATTGGATGATGAAGGGAAAAAAAGGGTCGAGGATAGAAGAAAGTTGGGGTGGGGAAGGGGGGAGGGGCGTTTAGATGTAAAGTATTGTTTTAACTCGCTTTCAAACACGTACAAATATGTATTTTTTCAACAATGATGATGATGAAAAAAGAGGGTCGAAGAGAGATGAAAGTGGGAGGGGGGGGGGGGGGAGAAGAGTTGAAGAAGTTTATTTTTAAAAAAAAATTGTTAAATTATTTTTTAGATAAATATTATTTCCTCCGTTTTAAAAAGAATGTTCCTATTTTTTTTTAATTTTTTTCAAAAAGAATGAACTATTTCCTTTTTTGGCAATACTTTAACTTTCCTTTCTACGTGACATGTTTAAGACCATAAGATTAAAGGGTATTTTGGTATATTTGACATAACTTTAATTTAGAACCACAAGATTAAAAAGTTTCTTTCTTTTCTTAAACTCCGTTCCAAGTCAAACTAGACCATCCTTTTTAAAACGGAGAGAGTATTGTTTTAACTCACTCTCAAACACTTGTAAATATGCATTTTTTCAACTCAGCAACATTCGTGTCACATAAGTTTGGCCAATAATTAGAGGATTTAAAAATGGACAAAATACAGAAATACACATTTTTTGTTTCACTTGTTTCCATTATCTCCTATTAATTATAAAAATCTCCAAAATCCTTTATTTCTTTAATGTATTTGAGCTGCATATTAATGTATTCGAGCCAGTATTTTATGTATCCGAGCTACATATTATGTATTTGAGCTAATTTTTAATATATCTGAGCTACATATTAATATATCTGAGCCGGTATTTAATGTATCTAAGCTACATATTATGTATTCAAGCTAGTTTTTAATGTATCTGAGCTACATAAAAATGTATTCGAGACAGTATTTAATATATCCGAACTATATTTTAATGTATCCTAGCTTCAATTATTGTATCCAATTTTTTTAATTTTTAAGAGATTAATATAATTAGAAACTTATTAGGGATATATTATAATTTCATATTAAAACTATGAAATTTATATAATTTACACTTTAAAAATATTGTGTTCTGATACGTTTAAAGGTTAGTTGGTAAAGTGATGAGTAAAAAGGTTCAATTGACAAATAAAATCACGTACATAGATCATATATGGTAAATTTCTATCCATATGATGAACATAGCTCAATTGAGCATTTCATAAATAAAATGAATTGATGTTCCAAAAGTGTTTCATAATTTTAACAAATGGCAAAAATTGAGAGGGTTTTAATACATAACCAACAACGAACACATATTTTATGTTATACATGTCATATTCAACACTTCAATGGATCAACTATATTCAATGTCACAACGAAGGACATCATCTGTGATTTAATTTAAAAAAAATGCTTTTTATGGAGTTGTTGATGTGGTCCAAAAAATAAAGTTAGTGATAAGCTTATTTAGAGCATTAAGAGATTTGTAATAATATTTCAACAACCCATTTGGTATTCTGTGATTCAAATGTTATAATAATTTGTTAGGATCTTCAAGGTTGCGATCATCAAATAAACATTTCTGATTCAACATATGCAATATTGTAGCATTGATACGCAATGTACCAATTTCAGTCAGAGGGAGTTGATGGTACTAGTAAAATTAACTCTAGTGATGTTACTTTGATCTTTATGATCAACTCTCTATTGAGCTTTAACGTGTGCCGCTTTAAATTTTTATGGCGTATGTTGATTCATTACTTGACGTAGTTATTCAAGTAGTATTCTCATATTTTTTAGGGTTCTTTCAAGTTCAAAATATAAAGAAAACAAAAGGTTTTCCTTCACTTATATTATGTTCTAAGATATACACTCAGTTTATTTGAGATTACACAAATAATAACAAATGAAAGAGATATGAAAAATATAATTATTTGAGATTACACAAATAATAACAAATGAAAGAGATATGAAAAATATAAATCAAGTATCATAACTACACTTAAACTCGCCAAAATTCAGAATTTTTGAATCACTAACAAAGTCTTAAACCTAGATATTTATAATTTCTAAAAGTATCAAATAAAACTCAGAATAAATTAGATCTCGCGTACAGCGACACTCAATAAGTAGTTACAATCACAACAGCATTGTTGCATCCCTTAGTCCAATCATTTCTCGTTGTTCAACTTGTGTTGAGTGACATGTGACATGCAACATCATATCTAGATAGATTAAGGACCATACAAATACATAGATTAACCACTTATTATAGCTCAAATACTTTTTCAGTACTCTCGTAATAAAATGTCGATTTAGCTCATTTACGCTCATCCAGAAAAATAATAAATACAAAATACAATTTACTAAATTACTCCTATTTATTAAATATTTTTTTTAGAATTGAGCACTATTAAAAGGGAACAGTTCTTTAATACTCATTCTAGTCCATATTAGGGGAATTATAAGAACTTTTTCATAATTCAATATATATATATATATATATTACCCTTCCTTTTAGGTCCTTAACTATCTTACATTTCCTATGAAATAATTAGGAAATAATCAAAAGTATAGTGGAAAGTAGCTTTGAATTTTTGTTCGTAAATAATTTGTGTTTAACTCACTTACTAGAGGGAGTATAAAGGTATAGTGGAAAATCATTATTATTTCTTAATTTGAAATTCTAAAGTAACACTTATATTTTAAACAATTTTTTTTTCAAACAACTTATTTTATAATGAGCAGAGTACCATATTCTTCACACTCCCCAAAGAATGCAATAAATGAAATGAATGAGGATTAGCTTGACAATACTCAAGGGCATGTTTGAATTGACTTTTAGCTTGTGTTATAAGTCAAAGTCATTATTTAGAATTATTTTAGTTATTTTGACTTAAAAACAAGTGCTTATATGTATTTCTTTTATTTCATTCGAACAATACAAAACAATTTAAAAACAATACAAACGTACTCTTAATCTCATCTAACTTGAATTCTTTAAATCTCATATTGTTAGAAAAACACAAATTACAAAATAGAATAGTACATCTAGATGAGAGCCACAACTCTTCCCACGCTTTAACTAAAACCTCATATGTTTGAATTTAATGAAAGTCTGAATCTTAATCATTTAGATTTTGTCCATTAAGTGTGTTTTATTTTTATATCTAAATCTGAATCATTCAGATTCAACCCATTAATTTCATTTGTTTTTCTTTTTTAAAAAAAAAAAAGATCTCTTAATGGATCTGAAAAATCTAAATGAATAAGGACTTGGAGAGTCTTCACAACATTCAAGCTTATTTTACACGTTATAAAATAATTACTTTTCTTCTCTCTCACTATTGCAATTTCCTCTTTTTCCTCAATCAAACACCAAGTTTTATCCTCTTAAACGGATGATAAGTTTTCATAATCTTTACATGTACTTTTCTATATTAACAATTCCTTTTGGGTTGTATAGATATTTGTCAAGAATTCTTGTTGAAATAATATTTTTGGTGCATTGATGATTATAAGGTTTTTGGTGTATTGATGATTATCATTGTTGAACATCGGATATACTTGAGGTATTATATTAAAATTTTGTTTTAGAGTCACTAATTTTATTGAGACTTTGTATGACAAAACCCTCTGTAATTACACTAAACATATTATTTTTGTTGAACTATATATATATATATATATATATATATATGCATGCATGTATGAGGTTTCTTATTAGAATTTTACGTTAGACAACTAATTTTATAGAGACTCTTTAGAGTTATATTTATACTTGACGTCTCTTATTAAAATTTTGTTTTAGGATACAAATATTTCAAAATATTCCTTATTTTCTTGTATAGTTGTCAAAATGTGTTGGCCCAACCCAACCCTAACGGGCCAGAGAGTTAAATGGGTTGGGGAGGACTGACCCTTCTAATTAAAGGGCCTATAAAATAGCAGTTCAACTCAGTCCTAAGCGGGCCACGGGTTGGTCCTTCAACCAAAAAATAAACAATATTACTATCTTAGAAAAGTATTGAACGTTGACGTCTATGAACACGACATCAATTCATACAAAAATTCATTTATAATCACACTTGGTGAACACTTACAAAAATACATTTATGAATCACACACTTCGGTGAATAATTACAAATACATAATAGTCAACGTAAGATTTAGCGGATAAATGTTGATCATTCCACTATTTCTCCCACAAAAAACTAGCTGGTTTAAAAGATTTCCAACAACACAAGGCAGCTCAAATACTTAACAAATCTAAGTTGCTAAATATTACATGACCCATCAATTAAAGTTTTACGACTCCGCTTCCTCTTCCACCATCGATCACATTTGAATCAACATGTGATATTAGTTCCTTAAGAAGTTCATCTTCATCTACAATTCACCATACAAGATGATATTGTAAAAGACTTGATTTTTTTATTTTTCCAAATATTTATTGATAAAATCTTTACAAATAAAAGACTATTAAAAATATATAAAAAAAATATCTTTAAAAATTAATAGCTAGCGGGCTGATTTCTGAGGCTTGCGATGGGCCTACGAGGCCAACGGGCGAAATGGAGCGGGCTAAAAAGCTTCGCTCTTAAATGGGCCAAAAAAATTAAAACCAGTCCCACTTATTTCAAAGGTGGGTTGGGTTGGCCTTGCGGGCCAAGCCCATTTAGATGGCTCTACATTTCTTGTATATGATTTTGACCTCAGTATTGTAGTAACTTGCCTTTCCAATTTTTTAAGTTATTAGTAAAATAACTATAGGACTTTGTCTGATATTTTTTAATTCAAATTAAATTATTTAAAGTTAATATACTAGTAATATTTTGAGAACTAAAATCAAGGTATTATATTGCAACAAATGACTAACATTTTTTAACTTAAAAGAACTTTTTTCAGTTATATACTCATTGTTGAACTATGTATATTCTCTTATTAAAATTCTGTTCTAGGCAACTAATTTTGTTTAGACTCTTTGATCATCAAACTTGACCAAATGCTCTCGTAAAATCACTAGATATATTATTATTGGTGTTTTTTGTATTTTAATCTCTCAATACATGTGAAACAGAGACGGAGAAAGAGAAAGACATATCATAACATACTATAATTAGATTATTTTTTTGTTCTATAGTTTAAATTGGAAGTCTTTTTTCTTCATTTTTGATCGTTTTATCATCTTGAATACTGTGTTTTTTTAGTTATTTTTTATTGTATTTATTCATATGTTATTTTCTTATATTTTATATTTCATATATGGACCAATCTAGTAGAAAATGAAGAGTAATTTGAAAGAATTTGAAGATAAGTAAGACTTTTTTAGAAAAATACCATTCGATTCTCAATTGGCCATGGTGGATAGAAGTATGCATGTTAGGGAAGCTACCGTCATATGTTCGAAGTTTCACAAAAAAGTTCAAAACGAGATGAAAGCTCAAGTCGACAAGTACAAAATTAAGAAGCTATGAAGTGGGTTATTGGGTTTTTATAAAAAGAATTGCAGCCTAATAGGCAACTCTCTATGAAGGATCACTCATTTCAGAATTCATCTGCAAATTTTTTTGATCCCTTTCAGATCATAAGCTTGGTGGCTTATATTCCAATATTCTTCTCATATTTCACATATCTCAATTCAAAAAGAAGATCGGTTCCAACTTTAATGTTGCTTCTCTGATTTCTTCCTTCCAACAGATTCAAGCCACATCATTTTGCTTTGAGAGACTACTCTTGACAAGAGACTTTATAAGAAGAAAGAAAAGTCTACAACTCAGATTTTGATATAATGATTGAATACATAACCTGAGATCGGTTTTTGAATGGATCTTTTGAAGTTCACTTAGAAGTTTTCCTAAGTCAATCCTACTGATATAATTTCTTCGATACAGTTCTGAATTCGTTTCACTTCATTTTTTTTCGAGCAAAAATACGTCACTTACAATATTATTAAAGAAAGAATGTTTATTGATCCGATAATAAGAATTATTTTAAAGGTGGAATATTGTTATGTGCTTAATTCCATTGTTGCTTCTTTTGTAAGGTATTATTAGTTGATTGACTAGTTGATTGATTAAAATCATATGATTAGTTGACCAGTTAGGTAGAGAATTAGTAAATCACATGTGATTACTAAAATAATTGTAACTAATTTTCCATCTAATTATATTTTTCTTTTATTAACGAAATCTGGCAATTGCATTCAGTTTTTAGATATGAGAAATCAATGAACTCTCCTTTTTTTCTCTAAATTTATGCATAGTTGTGGAGCTTGAGTGAATCGTTAAGGGCAATTCGTTAATTTACTCTTTAGGAACACTCATTAATGTTCATACTTGTACTCAGAACTTTAAGAGTTCACATCATTCGTCAATTTACCCTTTAGGAACACCTAGCAAGTGTGATTTTTAATATGGTATTCCCTCTTCACTTATGTTTAGTTAAATGGAAAGGGTAGCACATGATGCTCGAATTCTAGTGGAAATTGTATCTAATACACATAATGATTTTTAATTTTCCCTTTTAGTACGTGACACTGTTGGGTTATAAGATCGTTGGACCATGTGCTCTGATACCACCTGTTGGGTTATGAAGGATTGATTAAGGCGTCATGCGGAAACTTATAATTTGCAAATCATATGGTTGATAAATCAGATGATAAAAACTTATACTAAAAAATAAAATATTATTATATGATTGGACCAATTGGTCTACATATGAAAACTAATATAAAAGAGAATATTAAAACTATTGAGGAAAAATCTCCCCCATAAACAAAAGTATCTTAAACGACTATATTGTGGATGCTCTTGTTCTTGTTATGAGAAGAGGGGTCTTCAATTTATAGAGTTCCAAGTTTCTCCTCTAAGGAAGGAATAAATCAAATATGGAAGAATATTACTTCCTCCGTTTCACAAAGAATGACCTAGTTTGACTTGGCACAGAGTTTAAGAGTATAAAAAAAGGCTTTGAATCTTGTGGTCCTAAATTAAAGTTAGGTCAAATGTACAAAATTGCCCTTTGATCTTGTGGCCTTAAACATGCCACGTGGAAAGTTGTTACAAAAAAAAAAAGAGGTCATTCTTTTTTAAACATACTAAAAAGGAAAGGAGGTCATTCTTTTTGAAACGGAGGAGTATATTTTTTCTTCGTGAAAAGTAAAAACATTTATGGTAATGTTTTGTCTTTTCTTTTAGGAAAAAATAAATTTCGAATTAGGTAAGAAAATCATGGCAAAACCCTGACAGATACAACTTAAACTATTATGAAATAATATTTAACTCTTTGATGTGATCATTTGAATATTATTTTAATGACATATAAGTATTATCTATGTGATGTGGCATATCAAAATACTAAAGGATTTCTAGCAACATATTGTAACGTTTTATATTGATTAGGAGATTATCATCATAGGAGGACTATTAATAAGGAAGAAAAATATAAGCATGGTGATGCACAACCCAAAAATATTATAGAACGTGCTTATGAAGTTCTGAAAATAAGATTTTCTATATTGGACAAGATGCCTCCATTTTTCCACTGAATGTTCAAATAAATAATGTTTCATGTTTTGTAGTTCATAATTTTATTAGGAAGATGCATATAAATGATGATCTTTTTAAGCAATGGGTTCACCTCAATTAATATTTAACGAGGAAGAAGAAGAACACAAAGAAGTGTTGCACTTCAAGATGTGGAGCTGCCAAATGGATAAGCTAGGTAGTTTGTTGAATATCTATTCAAGATGGAAATAATACATTATAAGCTACAGGAGAGTCAAAGAATAGTCATTTTGGAACTATATCGAGATTAGAATGATAAGGAATATATGTATCAATATATAATAATAAAAAATTATGACTTGGCCTAGGGAAAGGATCCATGTAGTTGTTGTGTTTGCTCCCTTCTTAGTCAATGAGACACAATAGATGACGTCTACTATAAAAAAAAGAATTCACTTCAGATAACTACGTCTTTGCTAGGCAGCATATGAAAAGACCATGAGTGGACCTTTTTGGATATATAATCCAAGTTGAGAGTGGAGTTACATGAAAAGTCGTCTGATCAAAAGTACTTTCACATTCAGTTCATAGAGCTCTTTTTTGTTGAAAATTCCTCGTTCTCTTTTGTGTGAATTCCTCAGCGGCAAATTTCAAACTTGAGGGGCCCTATCATTCCATCTCTTGAGCCCCAAAGAAAATCTCATACCCTTTAGACTCCATATATCTCTTGACTCTTTATATAGGAGCACATATCTATGTGGAAACACACACTTCAGTTACAACATTTCTTTATATTGCACCTAAAATTTATATTTCAGAAAAGGGCCTAAAATATGCTTTAAGTATTAGAAATGGTACAAAACTACCCTCCAGACACCTATTAGCTCCAAAATACTCTTCTCACCCATCTATTGGGTTCAAAATACCCTTGTCATCCACATTTAAGTTCAAAATTGACCACTTATTTAATGGTTAAAATTTAAAATATTTAAATACTTTTTTAAATATGTGGCACTCAACTATTTGTTATAATTTAACTTATTAATATAATTTATAAATCAATCCACTGTCCACTCATTACTAATTAAACCATACCCAATTAATAACCCGCTATATTACTAATTCAACAAGAGGAAAGCTACTGCCAATGAGTGTTTCTAAAAATTTGATGCAAAAATGTCTATAGGATTACATTATCATACATTCAATTCCACAATCAAAACATATTATAATTCAAGTGTCTAAATAAAAATTACCGATAAACTTAAAAGTCTAATTATGTTTATCTTAATTATTCCTTCGTCTCAATTATGTGATGTTACTTACTAGATAACTTTTTAAAAAAAAATTATATATTAAAGTTTTAATATATAAAACAAATCATAAATATTATAAAATTATATTTAAAAAAAACATGAATTAATCATATGTGCTACTTCTTTACCTTTAATCATAAATTTTGAATTTAAGCTTGATAGAGAACCCTATTGAAAGTGTCATTGTAAATAAGCGTCTCAACCTAAATTTAATTGGGGCTTCGATTCGGACTCGAATAATTTTGAATGACTTTTTCAGGAATCTGTAATTTCGTCGTGTTTTAATAGTGTTTAGGGTAATTTTGATATTGGAATTGGTTTATCAATTGGGTGGAGTTCAATTAGTAATGAGTAGATAGTGGGTTGGTTTATAAATAATATTAATAAATTAAATTATAACCAATAGATGAGTGTCATGTATTTTTAAAAAATATTTAACAGTTTAAATTTAAAGCCATGAAGGGCAATTTTGAACCCAAATGTGGATGGGAAGGGTATTTTGAAGTCAATAGGTGGATGAGAAGGGTATTTTGGAGCCAATAAGTGGATGGAGGTAGTTTTGTACCATTTCCAATACTTCGAGGTATTTTTGACCCTTTCTCGTGTATATTTTGATGAAACAAATGACCTGGTTGGATAGCCGCAAGTTCACGGACAATTCCTACTTTTCAATAGAGCGGAGGCAAACTGATCAACGAGAAAGAGATCCTACTCACTACAAATGGATACACCACAAGATGGAACTGCACTCATGCCTCTCCCGCATTAAGTTGACCGTCCCTCCTACGTAGTGATCTATCAATCATATGCGTAGGTACGACCCTTAAATCTCATTAGTATATCATGAAAAAGGGAAGACATTTGCACCAAGTGCATTGCGCTTTCCCTTGCCGAGATGTTCGCCTTTTTAAGTCAAGTATTGGTTACCTACCGAAGACTGGAGCTTCGTAACATGTTGACGAAAGCAATATGTGTGAAGAACTTGTAATTCAACTAATGCAAAGTAATGTTTAAACGTTAGAATTTAATCTACTAATTTTTAGTTAATTATTAAATTATCTTATATCTAACCAATAGAATCAGAAGAAGATTTAATTAGTTGAATGATTCTTAATCTTAAAAATATTTATGTTACAATAAATTTTATTTTCATATCATATAATTTAATTTTTTAATCAAATGTAAGCATTTAAAATATTTCTTTTTATCAAAAAGTAATTTTTTTTTTGGTGAAATGAAACTTTTATAATAATACATTAATATAATATTTAATTTCATACACACGTTCAAAACAGTCTTAATCAGTCAGTATTCAGATCTAGAAATCATATCTTAATATTTAGATTTTTATTAGATTTAAACGTCTGAATCATAACAAAACCAAATGAGGCATAATTGAGTAGGAGGCTCGTTTGTTTTGCTTGGGTGATAGTTCTATGATAATCAATGGACTAATAAATTTATCTTATAAATTCAAAATCGTAGGTAACAAATTGGCTTTTTATTTTTCATTTAATATAAAGTGCTTAAAGTTACTTCTTTTAATTTTACCCAAATAGCACAAAAGTGCTTATGAGTTATATCGAATTAAAAACACTTTAAAGTCAATTTTCCAAAAAAAGAAAAAGAAATCATTACCCCAAAAGTAAATTTTATAACTTCGGTCTTCTACAAGTTCAAAACTTCAAGCCTATTTAAGAGTAAACAATCAAATTTTTAAAATATAAAACACCTCATAATATTACATCCCAAACTTTTTATATTATCTTTTAAAGAAAAAATAATTTATGTACGGTGAAGTAATCAAATGTGGAATATCTTTAGCTAGCACTCACATATATTTATTTGCTTTTTATTTACTCGTAATTTTTCTGTTTAAAACCATTTTCTTACTAAGCCAAACAATAATTACTTATCCCCACCCATGAGCTCCCATCTTTTTATTCGACTCAAACTCACGACCTTAAGGTTGAAAGTGAGGAGTGTTCATCATTCAAACAAATCTCTCTCGTTCAACATCTCATAGTAGCATAACACAAGTTTACCTGACTTCAATAACGTTGAACACCATAAACTTCCTCATCTTGACAAGCCATAAGTCATTGGCCTTCAATTCAACAGACTCCCACTACTTGATTATAAGTCAAAAGTATAAATAGCACTCTTTCGGGGACTTAGAAGAGAAGCGAATATAAAAATTGATGAGAAATCTTCAAATAAATTACCAACGAAACGAAGCAGTATAACATTCAAGTCTATTATAGATAGCCAATCTTCGCCACTAGCGACAACCTTCTGAGTTTTGACAGCATCTGCACAAATCCAAGGGGGGGGGGGCGGAGGGAGGGGGTGACAGCTGAGTTGAGAGCTGTGATACTTGAAAATAGAAAGCTAAAAGTAAAGACGTTTTTATTTCATACTTTGCTGGATGAATGATATTCATCAACCTACTTTTCTCACCTTTTGAAATCGCTATCTAATAAAAATAGAAAAGAACTGGAGGGACAGGACACAAATAACCACCGGAAGAATGATACAGATCGGATCTAAAGCTAAATATTGTACACCATCTGAGACTTCCTCCACAAATGTCAAGGGGCACCAATGCTGCAACAAGCTGCATTTAAAGAATTGAAAGCAAGTTAAAACCATGAGTAACCATAGAAGCGCCAAGTAAGAAACATGTGATTTCAATAACTTAGCTTCTAGTTAAAAATCTTAGATCACTCTATAAACTTTCATGCTTTCCCCCTCACATCTCTTTGCCGCTACTCCCAACCCCCTAAAACCTACTCCGTGACTCCCAATATAATAAGTTTAGCAACCTGATCATTTTTTAATCTAAGCAAACCTTCAGGCAATAAAAATCCAGAATTCAAATCATCAACCAAAAGATTTGACTTCGCGAGATGACCAATGTAAATGTAAACTTAAAAAATAAATAGGAAATAAAGCATGTTAACACGGCAAGTGAAATGGTGCAAGATCTAACTTCACAACGAAAATTTCAACCACAAAAATTAGGTGCAAATGATAAACCATTTTTACTGGGAACCAATGTCCAATAGGTGTCAAAATCCTACTACTCTTACCAATTTTATCCTACTACTTGTAGTTGTACAAAGAGTTGATTTTTCAGTAAACTCCTAAGAACACTTGCTCAATTTTTTAGAGCTACGGAAAAAGATTTTTAACTTCTACAAATTAATTATTTCTCTATTGTTAGAATATTCTAGGATATTGTAAATATAGTACTCTCGTGATTATGAATTTTTTTATTCTCTTTCCTTTCTTAGAGGACTAAGTAACTTGGCTATTTAGAACCCCAGTGACTTGAGGGAATAATCAAGTTGAGTTCTCTCTCAAACACTCTTCACTCACATAATATTAGAGCTGGTATATGAAGATTTAATCGTTGTGCATTTACCAGTGACCAGTAAGAAAGTTTATGTTATATTCTCGGTGACTATTTGTTCGACAGTAATTCTAGTTTTTGCGCATCAACCAACACCGTCACTTTGCTTGTAGAACTGCAGCAACCCAACCCTTAAAAAACTGTCACCAACCAACTTATCCTTGCTAAATCACTCATATATTGTCCTCCTCCAACAGTTTGTCATGTTCTTGATTCACCCGATTTATTACATAAGTGATTGGGACATGAGACATCTCAGTTTATCAAAACTTAAAAAGGGTGGTACTTCCTCCATATAAGGAGACTTTTGTAGCTTGTCGTCATCAACTAAAGATATGTAGATGTACTAAAATGCCCTTTAATTTTGTAGTCTTAAACATGTCACGTGGGAAGTTGAAATTAAAGAGTTCCCAAAAAAGGAAAGAAGCATTCTTTTTAAAAGGATTAAAAAGGAAAGTAGGACAAACAAATTGAAATAGAGAAAGTACTTGGTCCCGATCTTAGTATTGGTGTTTTTTTTTGGATTGTCATTTCAAGTATTGCTCCCGTTGGACTTCTTATGTCGGGGTATGGATCAAATAATAAATATTCCTTTTTAGGTGGTCTACGGGCAGCTGCTCAATCAATTAGTTATGAAATACCATTAGCTCTATGTGTGTTATCAATATCTCTACGTGTGATTCGGTGAGACCTAAAATTTATCCAAATTCTTTTCTTTCTAGAAACAAGGATAAAAGGATTTGATTGACTATATATATTTTTTTTTTCTTCAGCATTTGAGTTGATGAACTAAATCAGATAGTTATATGAGTGAAAGAAAACGGCTTCTAAATTTGCAGTAAAAAAGTTGAGTCTCATTTCCTATGTACAAGAATCAAATGGTGAAAAAAGTAAACATAAGCAAGAGAGATTGTTTACCCAAAGATTCGTGAATTGTCATGATAGCTTGAAGCGGGTTCAAAAGACCAACTCTATGGAGTTTTTACTGTCTATTACCATAGATGGATTTCCACAACGGGAGGTTTTTGAAACAAAAAATGAGTGGATGGTTAGGAAGACCAAGATACACAAAGGATTAGTAATTGAGATTATGTAAGTTATCTGTTAGAATATGAATAGGTTTATACAATCCTATTAGAATAGGAATAGTTTATACAATACTATTAAAATAGGAATAGGTTTATATAATCCTATTAGAATAGGAATAGGACTACTAAATAGTATCCTATTTGGTAAAGGATTGTATTATATGGTCTATAAATAGGGTCTCATGTAATAATGTAGATACAACAACAATTCAATATTATTTTTTCCCTATATTTCTCACATGGTATCAGAGTCTCTACGATCTTGGTAAACAATCAAAGAGCTTCAGCTGTCGGCGGGCGGCTATTACTCATATATGCCGCCCGTCTGGCCAATGATTATGTTAGCAAAAGTTGGGTCACCGTGTATCTTTCTAGTGACTATTTTCCCATATTTAATTTTGTAGCACCGTCCCATCTTTCCGGTGATTACTTTTTCATATTTAATTTTGTAGCACCGTCCCATCTTTCCGGTGACTACTTTTTTTGCATATCTGATTTGCGTAGCACCGTGCATCTCCCGGACTACTTTTCATATTGAATTTGTGTAGTACCGTGGATTTTTTTTTCCGAACTATTTTCTCATATCTGAGTTGCATAACATCATTTGTCTTTTCAGTAACTTAGATTTTATTTGCATAGTTCCATTCGTCTTTTCCGGTGACTCCTCAAATCTGATTTGCGTAGGGTTGTGCCATCATTCCAATCCTACCTATATAATTTCTCTTTTTCATTAGGGTCGTGCCATCATTCCGACCCTACCCATATTATTTCTCTTTTTTTGTCAATGGGGTCGTTCCAACTATCCTATATAATTTCTATTTTCTAGTTGGGTCGTGACATCATTCCGACCCTACCTATATAATTTTATTTCTTAGATTGTGACCATTTTTTTTAATACTACGACATATGAGCATGTTCCAATAATTATTTTGGTGACTTTCTTATTTAATATTAACTCATCTATTGATGCCAACATGATCCATATACTTTATATTAGATTTGAGCACTTCGTTGCTCAGGGGGAGTTTAGTAGCCTTGTATGTCGATTGTGTTGTGTCATCGATTGTACAAATCACTCTATGGTCTAGAAATTTTTTTTCTCAAGCTTGGGTTGGGAAGTTCAACACCAACATTATGAATCAAATTCAGTATTTCATGCGAAGATTAAGCACATTGAGATTTACTGGCATTATGCATCAAATTCATCAAATTCAGTATTTAATGAGAAGACAAGCACATTAAGATTGACCGTCAATTTTGTGAAGTCTGCAAATATCTCACCAAGCTCCTCATCGGTCCCCGTGTTAATTACATTTGTAACAAGCTAGGTGCATGAATTGTACGCACTAGCTTGAGGGGGAGTGTTAGAATATGAATAGGTTTATACAATCCTATTAGAATAGGAATAGTTTATACAATACTATTAAAATAGGAATAGGTTTATATAATCCTATTAGAATAGGAATAGGACTACTAAATAGTATCCTATTTGGTAAAGGATTGTATTCTATGGTCTATAAATAGGGTCTCATGTAATAATGTAGATACAACAACAATTCAATATTATTTTTTCCCTATATTTCTCACATTATCCAAGAGGATATTTCTGTACATAAAAAGAATTCAAATTGGGGCTTTACGTTCGTAGAAATGATCAAGAAGTACTCCCCATGATTCTGATTCTGATCCAGAGTATGTTCCTATCCACTGAGTAAGTAACTAACTATCAAGAACGAAGTAATCTGACTTGTCTATTCTAGAATTTGTGTCATGTCAACTCGATAAGTATAATCTCTCCCATTTCCCTTGATGACCTGCATTTGGGCAGAGTCGCCTTTCAATTTTTTTCTTTTGGAAACTGGTAATTGTGTATATATTCCAGAAGGAACAAATCAGTACATGGTTGTATTGAAACCATATTTACAAGAGTACTTCACTAAATCTATGGCCCTGTGTCTAATAGTGAGTCTAAAACATCAATAATAGAAACATAATCATTTGATCTGCTGCATACTATTCTCAATACTCTCAACATATAGAGCTCGTCTCCTTCCAAATTGTCCACCAAATGCAAGCAAGGATAATTCTCCATCTACTTTCGTTCTTAGCCTGCAGTCCTACTTCTTCCAACTCTGGAGTGCCTCTGTAAAGAATCTTTCCAGGCCTCGACCATGAAATAACTTTGATTAAAAATAATCTCCATGCAATGTAGAAATAGATGGTTAATCGTCTCTGTTTTTACCACAGAAGAAACATTTGAAACATAACGGTATCCCTCATCTCATCAGATTGTCATGTGTAAGAACTACCTCCTTAGACAGAAACCAAAATGGTTCGTCCTCTTGTTAGCTTTATTCACCTTGAAAGAGCCATTATCACTGCCCTGCCACCCTAGTTCATCATCACCTTCTTGAGTCCATTGAACTTCAAGAAGGTGAAAAATTCAGCCACTCTTTGTATTTCTCAGCCATTGAGTTGTCTTCTGAAGGTGAAGTTCCACCCTTCAGGTGTCCACAATCTGCTATAGTTCTTTGTTGGCGTAGCACTAGGATGTGTATGTATGGAAAGAGCATTTCAAGGTTGCTTGTCTCATGCCATTCTTCCTTCCAGAAGTCGTTCTTTCCCCATTACACACTTTGATCTTGGTGTTGCTCTTGAAGTCATTCCAAAGAACTCTAATGGATCTCCATACGTTGACCCCATAAGTTGTAGAAACGTCCTTGGTCATCCACTTCTCTTCCTCCTCATATTCAGCTTCAACTACTTTCCCCCCACAAAAGTTGTTTACATTTGTATACTTGCGTAACCATTTCATTCTAAGTGCCTTTAGAAATAAATTAATGAGTGTTACTCAACCTCCCAATTGCAAATACTGACTCATTTATCTATTCAATTCCTTTTCACATTTCCCAATCATATTATTCATGATTTAAGATGATTTACACTTAGCTCCCACTCCAAGGTATATGGTTGGTAGGGAACCAACTTCACTACCTAAGCTTGCATTCAAAACCTCCATATTTGTAAACACCATTGATGGGATACAAAAAGCTTTTCCTCCAATTAATGTGTAATCTAGACATCCCTTCAAAAAGAACCAGAAATACCCTCAGCAATTTAAGTTCTTCAGCATCACAAAAAGCGAGTGTATCAACTGCATACCGAAGATGAGTCACCTCCCGACTTTCCCTTCCAGCTCTATCCACATCAAAATCATTTAGCTAACCATTTGTATTTGTTGCTTTAACCATGTTAATGAGACCTTCAATAGCTACTAAGAACAGAAAAGGTGACAGGAAGACCTTGTCTAAGCCCCTTTTGTGCTCTAAAGAACCTTGTTGGTGCATCATTAATTAGCACCGATGAAACTCACTGTTGAGATGCAATATTTGATACAAGGCATCCTTTTCTGCCCAAAGCCCATCCTCTCCAATAAGCAATGTAGATTCCCCAGTCAACATGGCCATGTGTTTTCTCAATGTCTAGCTTGCAAAGAAGTCATGGTTACAAAAATAAATATGAAAATCCTAGTTTCTTCTGCTTTAGTTTGGGACCCTCAACCCACCACATCATTAGCTACTACGACAGCATCCATGATTTGTCTTCCATTAATAGAAGTCATTTGTTGAGAATAAACAAGCTTTGCCATCACCCCTTTCAACCTCTCTGTTAGTACTTCAGAAAATAGATTGTAAATGTTGTCTATCAAACTTATAGGCCTAAAAATCCCTTAGCTCTCATTAGCACCTTTTTCCTTTGGGATAAGAACTTTGAATGTGACATTGAAACGTCTTCCAAAGATTTCTTAGAAATGGAGATTTTAAAAGGCATTCATGATATCCCAACACTTGATGAAGAAACCCATGGTGAACCATCACGCCTAGAGTCGACTTCCTCTTTAGTTTACTAGGTTAAGTTCTACCTTGGGATGTGGTTACTTTGTCAGTTTCATTGATGATTATTCCATCACTTGGATATTCTAGACAGAGTTGATACGTGTTGTTTTCTATTTTCCAAACTTCCATGTTGAAATCCAAAATCAATTTGTGGTCTTCTATCCGCACATTTCTAGAGATGATGCCCCATGAGTATTCATCTTCTCCATTGCAGCAATTCATGAACTCTCATGGGATCATTCATCAAACATATTGTCCTTACACACCTTAATAAAATAGGATAATTGGAAGGAAGAATAGGCATCTCGTTGAGACTATTCATACCCTACTCATACAATCTCATGTCTCATTTTTTTTGTTTTGGAACTGGTAGCCTTAGTCTATATATCCACAGGTATAGAACAAAAGCGCAACTCCCCTTCAAAAGTATTACAACTTACATAGTAAAACAGTCTTTATCTAAATTGTTGCCTATAAACAATTAGCACATCAAAGATGTCTTTTTTGAGAATGGTAACAGCTAGTCTATATATCCATTGGTACACTACATCAAAATATGTAGTCTCCCTTCAGTGTTACAACTTACATCTTGAACATCTATTTGTTGTTCCTATGAATAGCCTAAAACGTCAAAGATGTCTTGTGTCGTAGTTAATATCTTGTTTACACCAAAATAGAGAAGACCTAAGCAATTCATTTTGATCTTCTGCTGAAAGAGCTTACTGAATCTTGAAATTCTGTCACTTTGTCTATCTCCCAGTCATGAAGGTTCCTCCTTGGAACAAATTCCATCATTGTCCAGTCCACATTGTAGCCACAGTGGCCTGTTGACGTTGGCATAAAATGAACAATTCAGGATGCAATAGTTTCATAGAGACAGTCCCATTCCACTTGTCCTCCCATAAGGATGTCTTTGAACCATCTCCCACTTCTACCTTGGTTTTGTGATATAGCACTGGCCATAGATTTCTTATTGCCTTCCAAACAGTGCATTTATATGGAGTACTTATTATTTTAGTCATCCACTTGTCTTCCATACAATATTTTGCTATGAGACCTCTTGCCATAGCATGTTGTCTTCATTTGCAAACTTCCAAAACCACTTTATCATTAGGCTTTGGTTTTGTTCCCTAAAGTTTCTGATGCCTAGATCTCCTGTATTTTTACTCACAATCAGTTCTTCCCATTTAACTAGATGAAACTTCTTATCTTCATTGCCTTGCCATAAGAAATTCCTTCTAAGAGCATCAATGCTATTAGATACATTGGCAGGCATAGGAAAGACAGACATCATATAAGAGGCTAACGCATCCACCACAGTGTTAATTAACGTCAATCTTCCTCCCAAGGACAAGTACTGACTCTTTCAATTGGTGAGTCTCTTTTCACATTTCTCCAGGACCCCATTCCACATGCCTTTGGACTTGCTTTTAGCTCCCACAGGCATACCTAGGTAAGTAGTTGGAAGCTCCCCAACCTTGCCTCCTAGTGTTCTGGCCAAAACTTCTCATGTCTCGTTTTTAGGGCTATGCAGTTCTCACATCCTATTATCTAATTAATCATATGTGATCCTGAACTATTCAGAATCAAGTATCATGCTCTGTCTTATTTCCCCACAAACCACCTTTGTTCTGTCTTCCACCTCATGTCATTGGGAACACGTATTTTGTTCATAACTTACTCCAAGAAGAGATAAGAAAGCTCATTGTGCTCTTAAATTTGTATTTTTTAGGTTACACAAGGGCATATAGAGGATATTGATGTTATTTACCTGACCTCGTGCCTTATGTCTACTAACGGTACCCTTCTTTAGAACTCAAACATACTTTAGGTAATCACTTAGGCATTTCTAAGGTCTTATCAGTTCCATCTTTAGGAGATTCAAGCGCTATCTCAAGGGTTGATCAAAATCATAATTGATTACCCAACCGTAAATAGGTTTATTGGTATTGAGTTATCCAAATAATGACTGGGTAATGGTTCGAAATTTTGTAATTTAATGGCTTACTGGTAAGGGGTAAGGTTTACTCATTTCCTTATAGGTTTAGCCTTTAAACCAATAAAATTATTAAATTTACATTTATACCCCTTATAGTTGATAGTTCTTCCATTTCATGATCAAGAGTATATGATTGTTAGGAAAATAAGATATTACAATAAAAATGTGAGTTATTTCTAATACACCAAATCAAACAATGCATAAAAATTAACCTGTCCATAACCAATGCAATCATAACTAATACAAGCATTATACACTCAATTTAGCATTATTCTTATACACTCTACGGTAGAGCCCTACGTATATATGAGGAAAGAAACAATTATTTTACCCACAACAAATAAGCAGGAACAAAAAGTTTCACATGCATGATGAGATCGATGCAGTTGAAAAGAGCGACTCTTTAATGTATAGATGATAATATCATTACTTAATACAACGTCGAATAAATTAACTATGAAAGCAAGCTACCTATATAATTAAGGTGAAGACCATACATTTGTTAGGTCAAGAAGATACAGTGATCTACAATAACGTCCATCACATGGCAATAGTTTTGGGTTATTAGAGGTTTCCCTCTTTGCCACACTGATAGACTCCCTTGGATTTAATGCATGCATGCCCACCTTTCCCTAGCCCACACAACCAGCACTAATAAAGGATGGGGCGTGAGGGAAGCAAAACAGGCAATAAAGAGACGCAATATATTCCATTATTAACAAAGAAAGATAGCTAAAACTCAAAACAGATGGGCCTTATCTCACTTACCTGACAAAAGACACGAGCCAATAGCAGTTGCAATAGAAAGATAATTATCAGCTGACCCCTATCAACAAGAGACATCACGAAATAGCCCTTTTGATTCATCATAAATCCATCTGCATAAAAAGTTGTCAGTCACAGACATTTCAAACAAGAGATCTGAAACTAGGGGATTTTGAATGTGCCCTGCTTATAGATTGATCTCGTGGTCTGCCTCTTATTAATTTATTTAAAAACTGCTGCATATAATAATCAATTCTTTATTTTAAACTCTGAAGCTTTTCATATCTTCCTTTCTTTTGATATGCTAAATCTCACCCAGCAAACCTTCAACCCAGAAGTCAACAGTGACCCTTTTCACACTTTGCACCCTTGGTGACTCGAACTTCCAAACTTGTGGTTGAAAGTGGAATGTTGTTGCCACTAGAGCAACCGCATTTATGAAGTAAACTTATATCTACAAAGTTAACTCAAGCAATCTAATAGTTTGCTGTTGCATCACCCCTGATCAGCTTCTAAGATGCAATTAATATCTAGCTTTCAAACAAGAGATCTGAAACTAGGGGATTTTGAATGTGCCCTGCTTATAGATTGATCTCGTGGTCTGCCTCTTATTAATTTATTTAAAAACTGCTGCATATAATAATCAATTCTTTATTTTAAACTCTGAAGCTTTTCATATCTTCCTTTCTTTTGATATGCTAAATCCCACCCAGCAAACCTTCAACCCAGAAGTCAACAGTGACCCTTTTCACACTTTGCACCCTTGGTGACTCGAACTTCCAAACTTGTGGTTGAAAGTGGAATGTTGTTGCCACTAGAGCAACCGCATTTATGAAGTAAACTTATATCTACAAAGTTAACTCAAGCAATCTAATAGTTTGCTGTTGCATCACCCCTGATCAGCTTCTAAGATGCAATTAATATCTAGCCACCAAGAAAATAGGAGGTAATTATTTGATTATTTCGCTAAATTTCTTCCGTAGCCTCCTAAATTCACTGAATCGGTAATTGAAACCCTAAATTGTGACAACTTTTCATATAACCATTTTCGACAATAAAATTATGATCCATCTATAATTGAACGGAGGGGAAAAAACCTCCACATTAAGTCATGTGCTTAACAAGAAAAAGTCAGACGTACACTTATTAACAAATTGACTATTAATTAATAATTAATTAATTTTTTTGCATTTACACCTAACTCTCTCTCTCTCTCTCTCTATATATATATATATATATATATATATATATATATATATATATTCTCACACCCAACCCACTGTTTTCTTAACTCTCACGATCTACCCTCGAAAGCCAACGCCGGCAAACTAGTACTCCAGCGACCAAGCCCTGTCGTGGCAGGTAAGTGAACTCTCTCTCTTTCCTATCCTCCCTCACTCTCTTGCTCTCTCTCTCTTTCTTTTTCACACTCGCCTCTCCTCTCCTGCTTTCTCATCTTCTCCGGTGAGATTCACCCGCCGCTGCTACCATTTTCGCTGAAAAGAGTGGCCTGACCAGGAAATCCCTAAGGCCAGATCTGACAGGAACAGAACCATACAGCAACCCACGGTGAGTCTAAGCGAAAACAGGCGAAAAAAAAAGAACCAGGCTTCTCATTTTCTACAAGATTTGTTGCGAAAACAGATTCCATCTCGACTCTGGTTATATTTTCATTGGACACACCCTACTGATGAACCTTCTACTTTCCGTTGTGCTCTTTTATTCGACCATATTTGTCTGTGTTTGTCATTGAATGCTCTGTTCTTTACATTCTTCTTTGCTTTACTCCTGATTATACTACAATGTAGTTAGTGCTTGCTATCTTACCTATCTATTAGTTAATAAAGAGTTTAGGCTTGATTTGGTTGTTTAGTAGATTCATGTTTAGTTTACATCTTTTGTGGCTTTGGTGAACGATGTTTGATTAGGCTCATGTCTTCGGTCCGGGCCAAAGACGAGCAGCAGGAATGGCAAGGGGTTAAAACTTAAGGGTTATCCTACACTGAGAGTAGGATCTTGGAATACATAGAGCTAGTGAAGATTCTCAAGAAAAGGAATATTAATATTGCTTGTGTCTAGGAGACCAAATGGGTAGGTACCAAGGCTCGGGATGTAAACGGGTTTAAGTTGTGGTACTCCGGAGGCTAGAGAGATATTAATGGAATAGGTATTTTAGTTGATGGGGTCCTCAGGGAGCAAGTGGGGAGATTAGAAGGACCAGGATGATAATGATTAAGCTAGTCGTTGGAGGGCTTACATTAAACATTTTTAGTGCTTATGCGCCGCAAGTGGGCTCGGAGAAGGAGGTCAAGACGCACTTTTGGGAGGATTTGGACGAGGTGGTAAGGGGTATATCATGCACCAAGAAGATAGCGGAGATTTCAATGGCCACATTTACGATGTGCATGGAGGCTTTGGTTTTGGGGTTATTGACGAAGGTGGAGCCTCATCTTGGACTTTGTTAGAGCTTTTGAGTTGGTGATAGCTAACTCAAGCTTTTTGAAGAAGGAGAACCACTTGGTGGAATGGAGAGGTTCAACGCCAAGTGGAAGCAAAGAAGGTTGCTTATGCAAAGTTGGTAGAGTGCAAGAACGACATAAAGAGGATGACTAAGGGAAAGTATAAGACGGAGAGGAGGCTAAGTTAGCAGTTACAGCAGCAAAGACGACAATATTCGAACGCTTGTATGTTGAACCAAAGGACAATGAGGAGACAAAATTATATATGCTCGCGAAGACAAGAGAGAGAAAGACCCGAGACCTAGATCAAATGAAGTGCATTAAGAATAAGGAAGGAAAGGTGTTGGTGGAAGATACACTTATTAGATGAAGATGACAAGCTTGCTCCCATAAACTCTTGAACAAAAAAAAAGGACAGGAGATTGTGGGAGTTGTCTGATAGGGCATCAGGATCTTGGGTATTGTAAGTGTATTAAGGTTGAGGAGGTTGAGCATGCTATTTGTAGAATGAATAGGGAAAAAGTAACATGTCCAAATGAGATTTTGGTGGAGTTCTTGAAGCGCACAGACATGGCAAATATGGAGAGGGCACGAATAGAGTGGTAACTGGGTTGCTTAATGTCATTTTTAAGACGATCAAAATGCCCAAAGAATGGAGGTGGAGTACAATAGTTCTATTGTACAATAACAAGGGTGATATCTAGAATGATAACAACTACATATGTATCAAGTTGCTAAGCCACATTAGAAAAGTTTTGGGAGAGGATGGTGCAAATGAGGGTGAAAAGGGTGTGTTTGTTTTCGAGAACCAGTTCAATTTCATGTTGAGGCAATCAACTACAAAAGTCATTCATCTTGTGAAGAGACTGATGGATAAATGTTGGGAAGGAAGAGGAATTTACATATGGTGTCTGTTGACCTTCAAAAGGCCTACGATATAGTCCCGAGGGAAGTCCTCTAGAGATGCTGGAGGCTAGAGGGGTACCGATGGCTTACATTAGATTCCCATCCTTAGCTTAATAGTCAATTAAAGAATCACTTTGACAACCTTCAAATTTACTTTTCATGTATAAGAATATCATAAATTGACTTATAAAGAAAAAAAGATATGGTTATAGCAAAAAAGACAATTTTAGTATTAAAAGATCAAACTTGATGTGATATTACAAATAAGATATGAATACCAATATTCTACAATTAGCTTCTTTTTTATATTGTGCGGGTACTAATACCATGTAAGTTACCCAAAAAAGAAAAAGCAATTGTATCAAGCAGACATGCACTATTTAGAAATTAATTCATTGCTAGAAGGACTAGTGCTGATGTGAAATGTTCAACTTACTTGCATATGTAAAGAGGTTGTGATACATCATTAGATCCCTTTGCTAGGCGAGCTCTCCTCTCACTTTCCTCGGTAAACTTTCGTGGAGGATGTACTTCACATGGACCTTGTATCAAGCCAGCCATTACTATGCTACTATAAGTAGACAAATAAACCTGTAAAAGGACCAGCAGT
This sequence comes from Solanum lycopersicoides, assembly GCA_022817965.1. NCBI lineage: Eukaryota > Viridiplantae > Streptophyta > Magnoliopsida > Solanales > Solanaceae > Solanum > Solanum lycopersicoides. Next base: position 7,030,311 of record CM040629.1, read on the forward strand.
GATACATAAGATTCTACAACATGGAACATCAATTATCTAATTGCATGCTAAAAAAATTTTTGTAGCACAATAGACAGAGAAGCAGGTTGGTAAGCCATGTCATACATTTTCTGCAAGATCTTGTAGCTTTAATGAATTAATTGTAGTCGCATGCAACCCTATTGTGATTCAATTTCTTGTTCAAGTAGTTAAATATAAATAAGTTGAATGGATTCTCGTAGGACAAAAATGCCTCAAAGCATCACTAGTGATGCATTCAAGAACAAACAACCCAAAAAGGGCCCTCTTTTTCCTTACAATTTTTTTAAAAGAAGAACATCCTTGCTAGTTGCTACAGAACAGCGGTGAACACTAGAGTCTCTCAACCAGAGTACATGATATAGAATAAACCTAAGTTAAATAGTCTTTTAGGGGACATTACAACTGAAAATGTTTAAGATTGTTCCTTCCAAGCATAGTCATTTAAACACAAGAAGCTCTCAATCAGAGTACAGCCTATAAGATAGTCCTCAATAATTTCATAATTGTCTTTTAGGTGGACTCTACACCACTAAAATGCTCGGAATATTTTCCTTCCAAGTCTATTCATGCATGTGTTTACCTCTAGGTTAATCAGTAAAAAACAAAATTGAACAGTAAAACTGAGATTTCATTAAAAATGCATCCAGTAGATGCTGGAAGATACAAGCTGCAGCAAAAAAAAATAGCTAGCTCTTGAATAGTGAGACCTTCTAAATGCTTCCTAGGGGGCTATAACAAAATTCAAAAGAAAAACAAACAAAATTGTTCTACAGTAAGGTGGTTGCTCCAGCAGACAGCAACCAATGTTTGTGAGTTAGTATCTATATTTCAGGAGGTTAGTTTGAGAAGAGTTTGCTTTGAAGCATCTGCTATTCCTAAGGCTGGAACAATCTGCCAGATTTTTCCAATAAACTTGGTTGGTCAGTGTTTTGGTCAATCCATGCTTTATTTTATTGTGCTGAAACATGGGCAGCGAGTTTGGTTGACAAATATTTGAGATCTTTTTAAAGTTGCTGGACAGCTTATCCTTCGAGCTGCCATCCTACTGGGTTGCTAAGAAATTTCCTCTAGTAAAGGCTTATGTTATTCCAAATTACTTGGAGGAAAAATATTTCAGATATTTTAATGCGCTTCCAGTCTGCCTGCTCTGCTCCTCTCCCTCTTCTCACCTTCTTAGTTCTAAGCAACTCTTAATTTTCTGCACTTTTTCATACTTCAACAGTCTCAAAACAAAAATATTTCCCTAATTCATCACTTATCCCAAGTTCCATCAATTTAAGCCAAGATTAAACAACCCTTTTCTCCAAGGTGTTTTCCGGGCAGGATGAACCGATGAGGTTTTGTAGGATATCAAACCTTTCAAATTAAATGCATAAGAGAAATATGCATCGAATCGAGATTTTTACACAGTGAATTATGCAGATAAATATTCACTCTCAAAATCCCCTGGGCAAAAAATCATGGTTTGATAGAATGGATTGAGATGATTTTAAATGGAGAAACATGGTCAATAAGGATTCATAAAGCCAACCCCAATTTTTTGGGGACTAAAGCATAGTTGTTAAATTTAATCAAATGCATGATTATGACAAGAAAAGACCATACAATCATGAATTCTATCCCTAGTCATAGAAAATACACCAAAAGACAGAATGCAAAATTAATTAGTTGTTTACCTCATTATTGTTCTCCAAGCATGGGCGGCCTACAGACTCTGGTAATTCACGTGCAAAGTAACATTGATTGATAGTAACCCACTTTGTTCCCGCTTTTTTGTCCTCCCACATAGCCTGCAGGTAAGAAGTTGAGGCTTCGCCAGATGAATCACGTATATACATATCAAGATAGCAAGGACATAATTATGTATAGCCAGTGAAATTTGCTATGCTCGTAACCACTACTAGAAAAAATTTGCACAACTATTCAGAAAATAGCATTAGAAGAAACATTGCAAATAGTAAATATTAAATCTTAAGGAAAGAAAAGCACAAATTTTCACACACCCAATGACAGACTAAAAAGTTTGTATCTTTATACTCCTTCCTTACATTATTATATATGACATGTGACTGGATACGGCCTTTAAAAAGTCTGGGATCTTTTTCCCAGGGCTATGTCCAGTGGTAACAGTGCAACTTGGGATATGCTGGTTAGACACACATCACGGGCTTGAGTCATGTCTCAGACACAAGTCTGGTATTTGAGTGGAGAGGCAGGGCCATTACCCCACCGAATTTCGAACCGTATGCACGAACTCCCAGGGACTTATTGGTTATCCCAAATAAAAAGATTGAATGTGACTTATATGCAATAATATCAGTAATACTAGAAGAAATTAACAACATGATGGTTAAAAAGATTGTTTGACAATGGCGGTCGGCCTCTCGAATGCCTTCTTTCTTTCTTTTTTGAGAAACTTTTACAACAAATATCAGATCAATAAGTAAAACTTGAATAGTTAAATAAACTTGAATTCTTAAATGTTGTTAAAAAATTATAAAATAGTATAATGGAATGGTGTCAGAAACGTCCCAAAAAGAAGAGTCGATAATTGGAATAGAATAAGTAAAAAATATCTTGAATTTGAACAGGCATAATGCAAGGACTTGGAGGTGAAACATGTTACATGTTAACTTGCAAGCAAATGCCAAACCAGCAGAAGTCAATGACATATCTGAATAGGTGATATCAGAATGCAACAGGAAATAATCTCAGTATTGAACTTAGTTCACAAACAATTCAAAGTGATTATAATTCCAATAAATGCTAATGTTGGTACAATTAATGCTCAATATTTCGTTGGAAAAACAATGTTATCATTGACCGTGCACCAAGACATTGGCAATAGGCTCAGTAGTTTTAACTTGAATCAGTCAAAACATTGTAAGCACTGTTACGAAGAACAATTAAATAATTCTTTCCCAAAAAAAACAAGGAAATCAAAATCTTTTCATTTTTGGAAGAAGAGGTCAAACTCTGTTGTACTGAAGTCTTACCAGAAGCTTTGAAGGAATCAATCGCTCATTCTCAAAACTTATAAGAGCATAGTCCTGAACACTATATATGAATCCATTAATGCGGCAAGATTGATAATAATACTTGTCATCTGCAACTTGAAGAACGTTTCCAATCCAGTCAACATTTTGAAAATGATCAGATGATGAGCTACTACACTCAGCATCCTCATTGCTGGCTACAGCAGTTTCAGCAGGATTTATTTTTTCAACACCTTGCTCTTCGTTTTTAGATTCATTACTTGAACTGTTACCTACATTTGATCTACTGATCATCTGATCCAACTGCTTTAATGGCATCGCAGCTGTGTTTGCCACCTCTTCATGGTCATTTGTTTGCAGGTGAGTAAGAGCTTGAGAGGGATCAGATGAATGGTAAACTGTTTCAGGATGAGCCTGAGGCTTCAACTCAACCACTTTTTCTTCACAAGATGTATTAACTGGTGAACCAGCAGATGAAGAAAGATACTGATCACTGGAAGATACAGTCAGATTATTTGAACAAGATCTCATGGAATCTTTACTCTCCATATTTTCTTTACCCGACATAATAATATTTCCTCCCATTTCTTTTTCACTTTTCATCATTGGCTCAGATGGTAGATTCCTATCATTATTTTCCATAGTAACGGGAGGAGAGTTCTTCAAAGGAACCTTTCCATTCGGGACAAACTTCTGTAGAATAACCTTCTCATATAGACCAGAAGTTTTTTTATCCGGTGATGATTGAACAACTGATGCAATTGTAGATATTCTAGGAGCATTAAAATTTCTCATTACACGACCATATTTAGGAGGCGGGGGTTTTCCATTGGTCATTGACAAGCACTTTCCACAATGCCATTCCCCTCTAGGACCTCCTTTTTGAGTTGTCATCTTGAGACATTTCAAGTGATACCCTTTCTCACAAGCATCACAAACAAAACATTATCAACCTCATTTACTGACTTGCACATTTGGCAAGTCAAAGCCTTACTAATATAATCGCGAGATGGCGGAGTCCAAGCAGGCCGCTCAGAGAGGCGCGCGTTGAATAAACTCTGAACGATTCTTGCCAATTTCAGCATGAGTGCTGCTCAAAGGAGGAGACTTGACAAAGCTTGCCCTTGCAAGTGTGGGAGTGTAGTTGGTAGATTTCCAGCTGTGGTCTGAGTTATAAATGCCTAGATGCTGTCATTTGCGATTTGACATCAGCTCCTCCCTCAACTTTGTTACCTGTCTGCGCTGTCACCCTGGTATCTGGTCCACGTTTAGCTGCTGCAACTGATGCAGGTTGCACCGACCAGGTTGGAGTTCTTATAGCAGAATGATCTCCAGAAGTTGCTAAAAAAACAATATATTTTTTGATGGTTCAGGCCAAAACTAAGAATAAAAAGCTCAAAATCAACAAAAACACTTGAAGGAAATACAAACATAGCGAGATCAGAATATTAATTTTCTTTATATGCCACCTAACTACAAGGAAACATGACAAGAATTAGTAGATGAATTAAAGGTAGAATGAGATGGCTCCCTAAAATAATACTAAAATGGTGATATTTGGAATCCATTTCTAGAATGAGAAGATAAGGATGCAAATCGATAAGCATGCTAAAAAGGGAAATCTGTAGCATGCCCTTTTTAACTT
>CM040629.1:7035972-7072704 GCA_022817965.1 Solanum lycopersicoides
CTCTCCCTCTTCTCACCGTCTTAGTTCTAAGCAACTCTTAATTTTCTGCACTTTTTCATACTTCAACAGTTCAAAACAAAATATTTCCCTAATTCATCACTTATCCCAAGTTCCATCAATTTAAGCCAAGATTAAACAACCCTTTTCTCCAAGGTGTTTTCCGGGCAGGATGAGCCGATGAGGTTTTGTAGGATATCAAACCTTTCAAATTAAATGCATAAGAGAAATATGCATCGAATCGAGATTTTTACACAGTGAATTATGCAGATAAATATTCACTCTCAAAATCCCCTGGGCAAAAAATCATGGTTTGATATAATGGCTTGAGATGATTTTAAATGGAGAAACATGGTCAATAAGGATTCATAAAGCCAACCCCAATTTTTTGGGGACTAAAGCATAGTTGTTAAATTTAATCAAATGCATGATTATGACAAGAAAAGACCATACAATCATGAATTCTATCCCTACTCATAGAAAATACACCAAAAGACAGAATGCAAAATTAATTAGTTGTTTACCTCATTATTGTTCTCCAAGCATGGGCGGCCTACAGACTCTGGTAATTCACGTGCAAAGTAACATTGATTGATAGTAACCCACTTTGTTCCCGCTTTTTTGTCCTCCCACATAGCCTGCAGGTAAGAAGTTGAGGCTTCGCCAGATGAATCACGTATATACATATCAAGATAGCAAGGACATAATTATGTATAGCCAGTGAAATTTGCTATGCTCGTAACCACTACTAGAAAAAATTTGCACAACTATTCAGAAAATAGCATTAGAAGAAACATTGCAAATAGTAAATATTAAATCCTAAGGAAAGAAAAGCACAAATTTTCACACACACAATGACAGACTAAAAAGTTTGTATCTTTATACTCCTTCCTTACATTATTATATATGACATGTGACTGGATACGGCCTTTAAAAAGTCGGGATCTTTTTCCCAGGGCTATGTCCAGTGGTAACAGTGCAACTTGGGATATGCTGGTTAGACACACATCACGGGCTTGAGTCATGTCTCAGACACAAGTCTGGTATTTGAGTGGAGAGGCAGGGCCATTACCCCACCGAATTTCGAACCGTATGCACGAACTCCCAGGGAATTATTGGTTATCCCAAATAAAAAGATTGAATGTGACTTATATGCAATAATATTAGTAATACTAGAAGAAATTAACAACATGATGGTTAAAAAGATTGTTTGACAATGGCGGTCGGCCTCTCGAATGCCTTCTTTCTTTCTTTTTTGAGAAACTTTTACAACAAATATCAGATCAATAAGTAAAACTTGAATAGTTAAATAAACTTGAATTCTTAAATGTTGTTAAAAAATTATAAAATAGTATAATGGAATGGTGTCAGAAACGTCCCAAAAAGAAGAGTCGATAATTGGAATGGAATAAGTAAAAAATATCTTGAATTTGAACAGGCATAATGCAAGGACTTGGAGGTGAAACATGTTACATGTTAACTTGCAAGCAAATGCCAAACCAGCAGAAGTCAATGACATATCTGAATAGGTGATATCAGAATGCAACAGGAAATAATCTCAGTATTGAACTTAGTTCACAAACAATTCAAAGTGATTATAATTCCAATAAATACTAATGTTGGTACAATTAATGCTCAATATTTCGTTGGAAAAACAATGTTATCATTGACCGTGCACCAAGACATTGGCAATAGGCTCAGTAGTTTTAACTTGAATCAGTCAAAACATTGTAAGCACTGTTACGAAGAACAATTAAATAATTCTTTCCCAAAAAAAACAAGGAAATCAAAATCTTTTCATTTTTTGGAAGAAGAGGTCAAACTCTGTTGTACTGAAGTCTTACCAGAAGCTTTGAAGGAATCAATCGCTCATTCTCAAAACGTATAAGAGCATAGTCCTGAACACTATATATGAATCCATTAATGCGGCAAGATTGATAATAATACTTGTCATCTGCAACTTGAAGAACGTTTCCAATCCAGTCAACATTTTGAAAATGATCAGATGATGAGCTACTACACTCAGCATCCTCATTGCTGGCTACAGCAGTTTCAGCAGGATTTATTTTTTCAACACCTTGCTCTTCGTTTTTAGATTCATTACTTGAACTGTTACCTACATTTGATCTACTGATCATGGGCTGAGTTTCACTAAACTGCTTTAATGGCATCGCAGCTGTGTTTGCCACCTCTTCATGGTCATTTGTTTGCAGGTGAGTAAGAGCTTGAGAGGGATCAGATGAATGGTAAACTGTTTCAGGATGAGCCTGAGGTTTCAACTCAACCACTTTTTCTTCACAAGATGTATTAACTGGTGAACCAGCAGATGAAGAAAGATACTGATCACTGGAAGATACACTCAGATTATTTGAACAAGATCTCATGGAATCTTTACTCTCCATATTTTCTTTACCCGACATAATAATATTTCCTCCCATTTCTTTTTCACTTTTCATCATTGGCTCAGATGGTAGATTCCTATCATTATTTTCCATAGTAACGGGAGGAGAGTTCTTCAAAGGAACCTTTCCATTCGGTACAAACTTCTGTAGGATAACCTTCTCATATAGACCAGAAGCTTTTTTATCCGGTGATGATTGAACAACTGATGCAATTGTAGATATTCTAGGAGCATTAAAATTTCTCATTACACGACCATATTTAGGAGGAGGGGGTTTTCCATTGGTCATTGACAAGCACTTTCCACAATGCCATTCCCCTCTAGGACCTCCTTTTTGAGTTGTCATCTTGAGACATTTCAAGTGATACCCTTTCTCACAAGCATCACAAACAAGAACATTATCAACCTCATTTACTGTTGACTTGCACATTTGGCAAGTCAAAGCCTTACTAATATAATCGCGAGATGGCGGAGTCCAAGCAGGCCGCTCAGAGAGGCGCGGTTGAATAAACTTCTGAACGATCTTGCCAATTTCAGCATGAGTGCTGCTCAAAGGAGGAGACTTGACAAAGCTTGCCCCTTGCAAGTGTGGGAGTGTAGTTGGTAGATTTCCAGCTGTGGTCTGAGTTATAAATGGCCTAGATGCTGTCATTTGCGATTTGACATCAGCTCCTCCCTCAACTTTGTTACCTGTCTGCGCTGTCACCCTGGTATCTGGTCCACGTTTAGCTGCTGCAACTGATGCAGGTTGCACCGACCAGGTTGGAGTTCTTATAGCAGAATGATCTCCAGAAGTTGCTATAAAAAACAATATATTTTTGATGGTTCAGGCCAAAACTAAGAATAAAAAGCTCAAAATCCAACAAAACACTTGAAGGAAATACAAACATAGCGAGATCAGAATATTAATTTTCTTTATATGCACCTAACTACAAGGAAACATGACAAAATTAGTAGATGAATTAAAGGTAGAATGAGATGGCTCCCTAAAATAATACTAAAATGGTGATATTTGGAATCCATTTCTAGAATGAGAAGATAAGGATGCAAATCGATAAGCATGCTAAAAAGGAAAATCATGTAGCATGCCCTTTTTAACTTGTTTGACGCATGGTGCACAAATCAAACCAAGTAAAGCAATTGTCCACCACATGCTACATCCATATTCCATGATTTGGATAAGATATCCCCCATATGGGAAGTCAAAAAAACAAATCTTGGACAAATCCTTAAGCACTTTTGGCAATTAGGAGAAATGTATTGTTGTTACCTTGAACTTGCAACATATGGGAAGATCCATTTGGTCGTCCATCCATTCTGAAACTCGGCCTGTCAACTCTGGGCAATCCAACTAGCGAAGAATCCCTTACTGGATTCCCAGAGACCACTCCACTAGAAATTACTGGTCTGACCTCACTGGTAGGCAGCTGATAAGGTAAAGGTGCAGAATTTGCCGGAGTTCCATGAACCAAAGGCGAAGCAGATTGCAAGCTTCCTGAGGAATTTACCGCATGACTTGCTTTATTGTGAGGAAACATACGAACATGTGATGGACCACGGTTTTCAATTGTTGCAGCCATATTAGATTGAGGCCGTTGAGATGAATATGTAGCAGCAGGTACAGCAAATTCCTCAGTTTTTTCCAACTAAAAGCACAAGGGGAAAGACGAAGTAGACCTCGATAAGATGAATAAGCCACAACTCAATGAAATCAATTTCAAATTGGTTATATTGGAACTAAAATTCCTAAATTGCTAGATTTTTCAATTGAAGGACAGTTAATATAACTTGCGATGCACACTCAAGTTCTACATGCACTTCACATATTCCCTGCCCCTCAAAACAATGTTGGCTTTAGCATTAAGGCATCTAAGCAAAGGCTTTAAGCCTCACCAATTATGACGGCCCCGTTCTTTTTGATAGTAATGCATTAATTTTTCTTCAGAAATTTAAGCATTTTAAATTTACAAACTACAATATTTTTATTTAAAAAAGGAAAGGAAACTTTGTTTTCAATGATTGAGTATTATTTTAGGGAATAGGAATAGTCTTTGGGTAGAAGAAATTCTACTAAGAAAAATTGTATTTGTGGTGAACATAAAACCAGAGAATTTCATTATAAACGTGTATTATGTAGAGAGAAATGATTTCATGAGAATGTTTGAAGAATCTTTTAAAGGTGTTTACTCCTATTACATTGTAGACCAATATTTTAAAATAGATTATAACAACTCAAAGCATGTGAACATATTTAAATTTTTTATTTAGGGTAAAAAATCAAGATAACTGGATGATGAGAATCTAAAAAAAGACATCAATTTAATCAAGAAAGTTCCTTAAAACATAATAGCCATCCTAATATTGATGGTAACTTATTTTTCAAATTAAAAATCCTAAGGAAAATAGTACAAGTAGAAGATAATACTACAATCGGTAATTCAATTAGATATATTGACTTGATTCTTCTTCAAATACTTATATCACTTATAAAAGAATTTTAACGGTTTGTAAAATAATTGCCTCGGGCAGAAAAGAATTAAAATTAAATTGATCAAATCTTACCTAAGATCAATAATGTCTTAAGAGATATCAAACTGATTAGTTATATTATCAATTGAGATCGAATTATTATAATAAATCAATTATTGAAAAAAATAATAACTTTACACCTCAAAAGGTTAGGAAAATAGGCTTCAAAATATATCTACAACTTCTAAAATAACTTTTTGACACTGTCAAATTTGGCTTTAGGCCACATATATAGTTAAGCTGCCCCTGCCTCAAAATTCAAACATTTAAGTCATCTCAGGCGTCTTATGATGACGGGAATGTCTACACCATATGTGTATACTAATGAAAAATGTTAAAAATCCCTACACGTGGGAAGAGCATCGTAAGCTCCAATTCTACCACCCTGCTATATGAAACATTTGGGCAATTATTTTTTCCCTTACGGCTCACAATTAACAAACGAGAACAGATATCAATCGACTAAACCGGCAAGCCTACGTACTCAAATATACTTTCTGCATTTAAGTTCATGTTGATTCTACCAGAATAAACATTGCCTGTCCAAAAAGTAAATAAGACTGGAGTACTTGAACTAAATAACCTTGTTTTCCCCCAAAGAAAAAGGAAGGAAAAAGTTGAGCTACCTTTTCTTTGGCTATCAGTAACTTCTCAGCAATGGACACTTTGGGAGGGCGAAATCCTAGCCTCTGATCCTTCAGCTTATTAAGACCGAGATCCTCAATAACAGCACCAAAAGCATCTCTTGGAAACACATCCTTGGGTGCAAAACTTTGGCATACCTGAGCCAAACTCTCCCTTGCCTCTGTCATCATTTCCCTCTCAGCAGCAGTAGGAACCCTACCTCCTCTTATCTTCCCTAAAGCAGCAAGTACAAGCACCATTTCAGCAACCTTCTTCGTATTCCCAATCACCTCACCCCTCGCTTTCTTCGGAGCTGGTTCCTCCAATTCCACTTCATCAGCCAACCTTTTCTCTCCCACACCATCAGATCCAACCTCCGGTTGAATCTCAACCGCGGAATCCATCAAACCCTAACCAATCCTCGCGAACAAATCAACATAAACGATACCGTTCTGCAACAATGACAATCCTCAAAACAATCCTTCTTCCGACACAGCAATGCTATCAGTTCCTCAAGAGACCTGCGAAGACGAGAGAGAAACGAAGCCATAGGGGGAAGGGGAGAATGAGAAACCCTAGAGAGGAGAAAAAAAGGGAGAGAGGAAGAGTTGAGAGTGTGAAAAATTTGAAAAAAATAAGAATTTGTAAGGGTTAAAAATTATACCTTTCGGGCGGGTAATTGAAGAAGAAAGGAAGAGCCCTTGTGCTGTTTTTGACGGTGTAATTTGTGAAGGGTCTAATGTAATTGAGTGTGTGTGTGCGTGAGAGAGAAAGGTCGCAACCTCTAAGCAGGAAGAGAGACAGAAAAACAGATAGAGCGAGAGTGAGACTCCGAACCCGAGTTTACTATTTTTTTCCTCTTTATTTTATTCACGTCCAATTTTGCTGTCTATTTTGGGACATAAATTTTGAAGAAAAATATTTTTTAATTAATTATCAAATTACATTTTATAATTTTGATTTTTATATGGTTTTCACGTTCTCAACAATTTAAAATATTTTGTTTTTTTTGGATTTTTTGAATTTTGACTCATAAAATTTAAAAACAAAAAATCAAATAAAATGTATGTCATGCAATTATTAAAATTACCACTATAAAACTCAAATTTCAAACTGTCACCGCTCTTTTATATCTGTGTTTTGTTCAATTTTATCATATTTATCAAAAAAAATAATTAATTGGTTAGTTATTTAAACTTTCAATTTTTTAAGCGAAGGTTCGATTTTTTCATACTCTTTTCTAGCTTTTTCTTTTTTCTTTTTAATTTTTTTAGAAAAACTTGTTATCTCAGTTATATGAGATTCGTAAGCTTAAATTTAAACTTTATCCATACTAGAGTTTAAACATGATAATCTTACAAGAAAATGTACAAAGAACATACCTTAAGTAGAGGACATTTCATAGAGAGGAGCGAAAGCATTTGTTAAAAATCTAATGTCTACTTTTTACTCTGGCCTTATATTATCATAATTATGAGTGATGAAAAAATAGGGAAAAAAATATGTGATAACTTAAGAGATGAAGTGAAGATCAATTTGTAAAAAATGTGATTTAATATGATATGTTCATCAATCGAACTAACTAAATTTGTTCTTCATTAAATATTTATGAATTTTACATTAATTGTGTAACACATAAAATAATAAAGGTCTAATATTTTTTCACTTGGTTGACTATATAACACAAATATTTAATGACATTTATTATTTACTTAGGAAATAGATCTTCTCCTCATTTTCTTGACCTCTATTTTTGCTTAGAAAAAGATCTTGTCTCATTTATTTGGGTTTTATAAACTTAAAATTGATGTATATTAGAATTGAACATGATAATCTTATATATAAAATATTATAGAGAACATATCTAAAGTGAATTACATATCAACATGAGTTAAAAAATTGATTCTATCTTCTTGTTCTAATTTTACATTATCATAGATCGATGATTAAAAAAATGCAGAAATCATGTAATAACTTAATAGTCGAAGTAAAGTTAAATTTATAAAAACTGCAGTCTAATATTATAAGTTTATCGAGTATTCAATTCAACAAACTAAATTTGTAATTCATCAACATTTATAAATTTTACATTAATTGTGTCACACATAAAATAATAACGGTCGAACATTTTTTCACATGAATAAATGACAACATATACAAACATATAATGATATGTTAAAAGTGCATTTGCCCCTAAACTTTTACCAAAAAATCAGTTACACATTTAAACTATCATGATGATCTATTACACATCTATACTATATAAAAAAGTGAATTTATTTACCCTCTAAAACTGACGTGACAAAATAAAATAAAAGTAAAGTAAAGTAAATCATGCGCGTCAGATTTTTTTTAAAGTAAAAAAAAATAGAAAATCAGAATTATCCTTATACCTCACCCCACACATCTCTTCTTCTTCATACCACACTGTTCTCATTTTTTTCAAACTCAAATAAGCTTAAATGAATCGAAAACAAGAAGTAATATAGTAATAATTTACTTCAAGAACTCAACTTTTTTACCCATAAACATCCCAACAAAAAATCAAAATAACACTAGGTGACTTAAGATTTATGGATTTTAATTTGTGTTTGTTCACGTCATTGGCGGGTAAAATTTTGGGGGTTTCTTAGTCGTTGAGCTATGGTGAGATCTTTTTAGTAAACAAGATGAGCGATCAATTGAAAAGGGGAAGACAATTTTCGTACAATCCTATCTTTTAAGAAACCTCCATGAAGGGCATAGAAAAGAAAAAAAATAATGTGTTCAGATCTAAAAGACATTTGCAATTGGAAGCTTGATTTTAATGATCAATCAATGGAAGAAACTAAAGTAGTCTTCTTGTGTTTCATATTGGAACAGAAATTCTTTCACTATACGAATTAACTTCAAATTTCAAAAAGTTTTCTTAGCGGTGATTGTAGAAAGCTTTTTCTTTGCAATTTTGCAATGAAAAAGATATAATTAATAGAGGATTTTACTAATTAATTTCGCTAGCAAAAGATAAGTTAATTAATAAAGCAAAAAACAAAAAAGTTATTAAAAAATATAATTTCTGACATGGCGCTGACGTATCGCTAATGTGACAGCGAGTGTAATACACCACATATTGTGAGAGTGGTGTTACATGTCTAGGGTGGTATTAAATTCACTACTAAGTAGTAAATGTGTGTAATGGATCGTCATGATAGTTTAAGCGTGTTACTGAATTTTTGAATACAAATTCATTTTATATAGCATACTATCATAATAAATCAGTAATGTGAGTTAATGTGATTGTATGTAATGTTACGCTACATACATTCATACAATATAATATTAACAACAATTATGAATCGTTTTGATCAACATCCTTTATTTTTTGATTTTTTTAATGACAATATATTTTTATTTTATAAGTTAATACTTTTAAAGTGCTTATCATTTTTTTTTAAATATAATGATAATAAAAATAAGCGATCTAGTGATAATGTTAACAATCTCAAATCTTAAAATAAAGTTATATAATCTGAATGAAAAGGTTTTATTTGACATTATTTCTTACTATTGCTCCTTTCACATAATAGAAAAAAAAAAGTTTAAATTTAGACTTTAATTATCAAATTATATTGGTAAATATTTAAATTTAAGTATCTGAGCAACTTTTATTATATTGGATATCATATACATAAATATTTATTATTTATTATTTCTTTTTAGGTACAATTATATATTTTACATTTTTTTAAGTGATAAATTATAGATATATTTATAAATTACTTAGATTTTTCAAGAGATATATTGAGATAATTTTAAAATTATTATAAAATATTTCACCTGTCTCAAAAAGTATATCTTACTTCTATGTTTCATTCTTTGAAAAAACCTTTGCGAAATAGTTAAATTATTAAAAAACATTTAAAACAATTTCTTGTCTCAACCTGAGATGAGAGGAAAGATCGATTTTACTCGAATCCTGCACCTAATCTTGAATCTTACATTGGTTAAGAATGCGATGGGGGAGTTTTTCTTTTTTCATTAATGTTGGCCCAGTCGAGGCTCGTCCATACCTAATTTCGATGGGCCTTCTATTTGTCCCTACCCGTGGACTGATACATGTATCAAATGCTCATTGGAGAAATAAAGTTGACTCTTAGATCTGGAACATAGTGAGTTGCTTTGAGAAATCCTTTCTTTCTCATTCACTCGGGGGAGGGGGTGTGAACACACCTGCGTGGATTGCATATGACAGTTACAAGAATGATAGAAAAGTTAACAATACCCGACGACATTCAGGGATGGATGTAGACCCATCGGGCAGGGATAATCATTACGGTCTTGAAAAACGTGGCGATCAATCTCAAGAACGAAAAAGACTGTAACTTACAACTTTCATCGTACTGTGCTCTCTAAAGAGCAACTCTTCTCAAAATCTCACTCAAAAGGTGGTGAGTTGGAATTCCATTATAACTAAGGATTCTTGTGGTTTTGGAGGATCTAATTAACAGGAGAACCAGGAACGGAGGGCTTTCTCCCCATTTCGCCCGACTCTTTGGTCTTGAGAATCACTGATTTTAAGAATGAGAGGGCCCTCTTATCTTCCTTCTCCGAGATCTGGTTATGGAATAAGAAATCGATAAAAAGGTATCCACAACAATTATTTTTATCACGAAATAATTCATGATATTCATATCGAGCTATTATGTGCCTCTGCTTCTAGCATTGGGTAGACCTCATACAATAATTGTCCTATCTCTACCCTTTCTTTTGTTTCATTTCTTCTGAAACAATCACAAACATTTTTTTGATTATGCATTTACTATCAGGAATTCAATGCGTAATCTCAACATTCAATATGTATACCTGAACAATCTCATTTTTCAACAAATAAATATATCAATATAAAAAATAAAGTGAAAATTTCATATACAACATATATTATACTAGTATTTTCAAGTAATAGCACTATAATTATACTTTTTAGTTGTAGCATTAAAAATATCAGGTTCTAACAGATTATTAAAAAAACAGTTCTTTTTAATAATTGAAAGTATTTGTTTTGAAAAATATAAAAAGATAAAATTTTTTGAAATAAAGTTACTGAAGGAAATAATAAACAAAGCGAATTTCAAACTAATTAAATTTGAATTAATTGAGGATAAATATTAATTGGCATGATTTAAGAAATTTTAAAGTAATTGAAAATATTTAGTTTCCTTAATCCACTATAATTTGTTAAAATTAATTTAAAATCTAATTTTATCCATTTTTATTCCACGTTTTTCTCTCTTCGATTTTTTTTCAGAAATTTTGTTACCGGCGACTAATTGAATTTTTTTCTGTTTGAAAAATCCTGATTTTTTTGTGATGGACAACTACGCATCAATATTAATCAAACATGGCAAAAGATGGGATCCTTCAGGTTTAGTATATCTATTGTTTACTATTTTTCTTTGGATTTCAGTGAATTGAAAAAAAAATGAACCTGTAAAATATATTTTTGTGATTTTATTTTTATAAATCGTCACTAAATTGAATGTGATATATATATTTTTGTATAAACAATACATTTCTTTCATAACTAGATAAGGCTACCCGTGCAGGGCACGGGCCTGAGATTTAGATACATTATATAATTTTATATGGTGACTCTCTATCGCACAATTTTATTCAGTGAAGATGATTTATATCCCAAATAACAATAACCTTTAATAAATAAAGGTAATTTTCAAAACTGTAAATTAAAAGACAATTCTTAAGAAAGAACACGTATAGATTTACCAAGAGATCAATGATGCTCAATTTTATATACGCGCAGTAACATGTACATTCAAATGGAGTAAGTCATGCTCCTCTGTAGACACTGTTTTGAGGAAGCAAACATCTCTAAATATATATAACAAAAATTGCTAAACTTGATCCAAGCCCACTATCATAAAGTTATTCCCTACAAAAAATTTGTTGAAATCTCTTTTGTTTTGTCTATTTCTCCATTTCTGTTATGCAAGTCATATCAGGATGACCTAAAATTTAAAACATCAAGCAAATTATTTGTGAATCAAAACATATACCAATACAAAAGATATAAGGTGTTAAATCGACTAATGTAGCTTAATCGATACGTGCCTACTCTTTGATAATGCGTATTCAAATTACAGAAAAAAATCAAGGATAAAGTATGTCAGAAATAAAGAATAAGCAAGCCACATAACTGGCTACTTATCAAAAGATCATTAGTTAGTACTTGGTTCTCTAGTTCAGAAGACTTATATATCAATACATAAATTTCACATAGCTAAAATATCTTTTTAGATAAATAGAAACTACTGAATACTTTTGGTCAGAGACAATTTAGTGGAAACATAAAGACTTGCCTTTTAACTGAAATGCTATAGAATTGCATGACTGAACAGTTTACCATAATAGAATGCAAAACTACAATAACAAAAAGAAAATAAAATATATTAGGACAACAAATGGTAATTATCAGACAATTATAATTCAAGAGGTAGAGAAAAATGAGAAATTACATCAAACTAATGGTGGGAGAAGCTTTCTAATGAAATAACTACCAGTAACGTCATGATTATCTCTATTATTTTGGACAAGGTTCAACATTTATTTGTTCAATCAATACACAATTTATTCTAAACAAATATTCAAACAATGCATAAGAAACTAATGACTGCTACTACCATCATTAAATTAAAGAGAGTACGTCCTTAGATCAATTAGATGTACCTTTCCCAGCTCCATCTCAATTTTCTTCCTCAAATATTCCTCCTCGGGCCTAAAGGCACTCATGTATGTATTGAAATATTGTATTCACTGCATCAGAGAATTCTTTTGACAAAGGTTTCACATCCTGTCAGCAATATGTGTAATTTAAACAACAAAAACTCGAGAAACTGTTTGTCAAACCCTTTGTTTCATTTACTCAACTTACTGCACCAGCATCATTGATTTCATTTTCAGAGATGTAAAAATCCAGTGAACTCTTCAACTGCCTCTGTAGAGCGGAAAACATTCGCCAAAGCTTCCTGGCCAACCTTGTCGTTAGTAGTACTGGACAGTGCATTCTTTGCATAGATGACAACAGCTGGAAGCTCATGCCAGCTTGCAACCATTAAGTCTTTAAAACGTGTTTGACATCCGAATCTTCTATATTAGGCATGTGACATACATCCTCACTGAAAGAACACATGTCTCCCATAGCCATTGTGAAAGGATGCTAACATTCTAAAGTTAAAAAGTATTCATGTAACGTCAAATTGTTGATGCAAGATCATGAAATTGATACAAAATATAAAACTACAAGTACTTGGCTGGTAAGGTGATTACAACATTTCTCGTCTTGTAGATTCACCTTCTATAATATATGCTTTTGAAAACCTAAGAAGTAATCATAGAAGGTTTGTTTCCTCGCTAACAATCCTAATGTGTCACAGTAACCATAAATTATAAATAACGCGTTCTAGAATACAATTCCTACAAGTTCTTGAATTGAGCACCTTCACTTAATCAGGTATCTGCACTATTTACATTTGTTAACACTCCTACTTACATAGGATCACTTATGTGATAGCAATTGAACACTATAATACAGGTGTGCAAGCAAAAGTTTTGTTTATTGGATGAGGACTATGGTCACTCTAATAAGGCGACTAAACGATATCAATTATAATAATAAAGAAAATATCAACACCATCGAATTAAATAGTTCTTACAGAAACATTGACCGGTAAATCAACATCAATCAGTCAATGTTAGAATCATAAGCAATATAGTAAGAAAAATGAAGAAAATAAATTTAAAGTTATACACTTATATTGAGAAGATGCTACTATTGACTCTTAACAAAGTAATCAAAGATAAACCACATTAACAGTTATGTTGTATTTTCTTCCAAGCCTTCTTAAGAACCATCAATGGACTAAAGTTTAGAATCATCTTCTCTTTTTCTTCTTCACTTATCTAAAAGGTAGAAAAAATTAAATTTATATTCATGTTTCTATAGTATTTTAAGTTACAATAATATATATTTTCTAAACATAAAAATGTTGCATACAAGCCATTACCATTGACCCAATATTAAAAGTATTTTTTTTGTTCAAAAATATTTCTAAATTATGCCAAAACTTAAGTTTCATCTTTATTATTCCTATGAAAACAAACATCTCTAGAATGACAATCATAGAATCATCAACATATAACTATAAATCCAAGCAATAAACTCGATTAGGCATTTTTCATCTAGGAATTTCAAAGAAAAATAACCAATGAAAAACATAAGTAGTAATAAATATTACACAACTGAATACAGTTCATTCGTGCATTTTATCAAACAGGTGGTACGCATTTCACAGCACTAAACAACTCAATCGAAGGTAAGTTTTTTCTTCGGAGAAGGTTATCAATTGAAGTTGTACTTGGTGAGTAAAACATAGCAATATCATCCTAATACAAGAGTGAATAAGATTGAAATAGCAAGGAATTAACCATACATGTACTCATTGGAGATTTTGGGCCTTGTTGAATATTGATTTAACTTTCATCATTCAAGTACTCTATATTCAAACTCCATCGACCCATAGAACGGAATCTAAAATCAAAGCTTTACAAATCTATTCAGCCAAACATTGAAATCGGAGAAAAAATTGAAGCTCAAAAGAATATCAACAAAAAATAGAGAGACAAAAAGAACTACCTTAAAAGAGGCAGCAATACTTGGAGACGATTTGAATATGAAAAGCCAACACTTGTGGGAGATGAATATTTTCAAGAAAAGGCAGTGCTTGGAGAATCTAGAAGATTTTTAGTGTTTCATTTTGAAAACTCTACAAGATGAAGAACTTTTAGTGGATGAGAGAATGTGATGAAGTCTGTGGAAGCATTCATGGATGACAACACTACAAAATAGTGACCACGCAACACGTGGTATAAAATGGAAGTGGGAAAATGAACTGTAATGACTAAAGTAACCTTAGCTAATAAAAGTATTACCAGAAAGCACACATGTTGATACAAGGAGCTTCCCACACTTCTAATATAGTAAAATATGTATTAGTTATTGAGAAACTATAATATTATTGATTTTGCTGGTAAGTTTCTATTTTTTTGATTTTTTTTATGCTGTCAAAATATTAATTTTGTGAGAAAATGCACATATACATCAAAGATTTGAGTATAAATATATAATATATAAATATTTTTATTAGATTGGGTACAGAGATTAAAATTATAATATTGATCACCATTTTTTTTTCTGAAAATATAAATTAAATGTATAGTTTTGAATGAATTTCTTAGTATAAATGTAGTGAAATTGATATGAAAGTGTTTTACTTATGTTTAAATAAAGTTATTGAGAATTTTGGAGAGTTGTATGACAAGTGTTTTAAGTTGGTATGAAATTTGATATGTAATTGTTTATATAAATTTTGTCTATTATGTATAAATTTGTGTGAAAAAACAAAAAATTTAATATGAGAAATATATAAATTTGGTATGAATGATGATTGTATCTATGAAACTTGTATTAAGTGGGTATGAAAGCTAAAGTTTTATTTTTTGATGAAATTTATTTTGTAGTTTACTGTCTAAATGAATTTGTATGAATAAATAATGACAAGTATATTTAATGTTTCAAAATGATGATAACATGCGGGCACGGAATGAAAGTTATTAGATACAGAAGATTGCATGAAACAGAATACTGCTCTCCATTTTATAGCCTGAAGAATTTTCAAGATGCATATGCAATCCCTGTTGAACCTCTCTCATGCGAGAGTACATGGGATATACCATGTTATGTTTCGGCGCCTAAATTGATATTGCCCAATCCAAAGAGAACAGTAGAAAAACCGCAATTTGAACACTGGAAGGAATTTGCTGATGTGAAATTCAAACGGTATAAAGTTACTTGCAGTAGATGTCGTCAAGTTGGCCACAACAAACGACATTTTCAAGTTATCCTGTGCAAAAAATGATTGTTTATCTTTTTAGACTATATATAGTTTTTATTTTATTGTCTTTTAGACTCATGTTTTATTTTGATATGAAACATAAATTGGTGTGAGATGCATTATATCTTAGTGTCTAATATACTGTTCAATTTCTATACGCTATTCATTGATTATTCATAAAGATTTAATATATCTGAAAATAAAATTTATCCAGATTAATATATAATATAGTGTAAATATATGTGCATGATTTCAGATTTCAGATTCCAAATTTCATATACGCAATTCTTTAATTATTCATACATATTTCATATACTTCGAAATAAAATTTATTCTAGATTAACATATAAGATACTGTAAATATAGTGTTAATATATAACAAACTTTATATAAATCTTAGAGAAAAGACATAAAGTGACACTTGAAGTTGTCCCGAATTTTCAAAAAGACACCTAAATTATGCAAGTGTCCTATTACCCCCCTAAAAAAATCCTAAACTGATATTATTACTTTTTTTTTCCACCTGGCATGGAGAGTGTATGCATCTCTTAAAGAGCGTGAACAAACTAAAAAAACGAATATAATTTTATTTTTACAATAATTTTACTATAAAATATATATTTTTATTTTTTTTATTATTTTAACTTTTTCTCCTTATTATTTTTTTCTTTTTCTTTCTTCCTTCTTCTTCAAAAATTCATTGTCATCTTCATTAGCTTATCACTTTCAATGTCACTTTTTACCAACTCCATCTCTCTTTTATTCTACTATTAGTTTAATTCTCTTCAATTTTAAATTACATCTAGATATTTTAATACATTTCAAACAATGTGATAAACTCATTAGATTTCAAGATGATTAGTAGACATTATTTAGTTGTTGTTTTTTCAAATTCTAATTAAACTTTTTCAATTTTTGGAGTATTCTTATGCTTTCAAAATTATAATTTTTAGTTTTGAATTTATATGAAAATGAGATAAATTAAATGATGATACATTCAAAATTTGATTTTTTGTAGAAAAATAATTAGTTTTGTTATCAATAACTCAACAAATTTTAAAAAATAGATAGTTTTGGAAAGTAAAAAACTTGACCAAAGAAGAAGAAGAAAAGAGAAAGAAATGGAGGGGCTCAACTTGATATAGGTGAGGGGTTAGGTGAGGATGAGAGGTGAAGAAGAAGAAATAAAGTAAGAAAATGGAGGGAGCTTGAAAGTTGGGGTGGAAGATGAATTAAAAATTAAAATGAAATAAAAATAAAAATAATAAAAATAAAATAAGTCAAAAAGTAAGAGAGAGAAATAAAGAAAAAAACTTAAAATGAAAAAATAATATTTCAAATTGAATTAACACGTGTCACACAATGATTGGTGTGTGATTACACTTGCCATTTAAAATCTGGAATTGATCCAAAAATGATGTAATAATATATGTTTGGAATAGTTTAGGGGGGTAATAGGACATCTGCATAGTTAAGGTGTCGTTTTAAAAGTTCGGAACAACTTCAAGTGTTACTTTATGTCTTTTCTCTAAATCTTATTAAAGTTTCATTCCAACATGAACTTCAGTATATATCACACATATTATACCAACAATAATAGTATTTCATATAATCACACAATGCATATCATTTGTATTAAAATAGTATATCACAATTAATACAATATTCAATCATAACACATTAAATTCAGTGTCATACACATATTAGTTAAAATTTCACACACGTTTCATCCCGTAAGTGCACGATTCAGATACACACTGATATTTTAAAGTGTAAATTAGGTATATAGCATTTTATATAGTCATATTCTCAAGTTATAGCATAAGAGTTTGAATTTCATTGTATAACATTTAATCTCTCAAGCTATAGCATTTTTTAAAAGAATAAAAATGTTAATTTTAAATTATTAAAAAGATTTGTTTAAATAAAGAAAATAAATAAAAAATAAAATGAAAAAATTATTAATGAAAAATGGGATGCGTTGAAATTTAATTATTAATTACTAATAACTAATTAGCACGTTTTAAGGGATTTAAATTTTTTTTAAGATTAGATAGTTACCTTATATCTCTCTAATTAGTTTAAATGATATTAATTTAAGATTTAATTCCTTAAAAGGCTCTACAAGATTGACATGAACGTACAAGTCACTTTTCCCCCAAAATTTCAGGATTCTTTTGATATTTGCAGATTTTAGTTTCGTTTTTTTATTAGAAATTGATTAAATTTTGGCGTTGGAACCAATTTGATTTGATTTCATGGAGAACATTGTGTCGATATTAATTAAACATGGTGGAAAGTGGAATTCATCAGGTTGGTTTTAATTATGATTTATTTGTTTTAATTATGAATGGTTGATTGTAAATATATTTGTTATTTTTTACATGTATAGAATTGTTCGATTATTTTTGTATTACTGTAGATCTGAAATACAGTTTTCATGTTTTTTCTTTTGGATGAGACAATTATGTTGCGTAAATGTAAATGTGTTTGAGTTGTAATTAAAATGAAGATTGGCATGTTAATTGATTGTGAAGAAAATAGAAAAATGTACATTGCGTTAATTAATTAGAAAGAGAATAATTAGATAGAATTCATTGTACAGGTCAAGTATGACAAATATATGAATAATGTCTGAAAATTATATGAATACTGCCTGAAAATTATCTGAAATGTGTATGTAATGGTAAAACCCGCTCAGATTATATTAAAAAAGTCAGGTGATATAATTCTGTAAATTGATGAAGTATGAAAACTGTATTAATTGTGTATGTAATTTATAACGAACTTGTATCAATTGTGTATGAAAGTCTATTTTTTGATTGTATATATCAGTGAATGATATATTAAATGTGTATGAAAACTGTATTAATTGTGTATGAAATTTATAAGAAACTTGTATCAATTGTGTGAAAGTCCATTTTTTGATTGTATATATCAGTGAATGATATATTAAATGTGTATGAATTTTGTATGAATTATTTTACAATTTTATAGTGTGTTGCACTAAATGTAATTTTAATGTTGTGAAACAGGAAAATACGTCGACTTTGAGATGGAGAGCATCCTATATGATACATCTACTATTTATACTGGTTTAGTTAATGCTATAATAACTCAACTTAATATAGAAGAAAATATAAATTCTATTGAGATAAAATATATTGTTAGCGATATGTGTCCACCTATTAAAATTCATAATGATGTTGGGGTAAAGGTTTTTCTAAGTCAGATGAGGGTGAATTTGGATTTCTTTATAAAATATTCATTATGCATCTCTTTGAAAGATCGTGAGATGTATAATGAAGGTCATGGAGTTGTTATTACTGATAGAATAAATTCTGATGTTAGATTATCACAGACTAACATTGATTTATACTCCAACAATTCTATCCGTTTGATCGGAATGAATTTAGACGGAGTTGTCAATGATAATTGTGAAATAGATAATGATGCAATATGTGACCATTCCAACCTATTTGTAGCTGATAATCAGATTTATAATAATAGAGAAACACTTAAGGAGGTTATGAGGCATGTTGGACTTGTCGAAAAATTCCGTTTTCGTGTTGCGCGTTGTAATGCATCTAAGTAAGTGTACATAATTTTTTTAAGTTATATTTTTTTATTTGATTTGTTTCACCGTATAAAATTTTAATGTATATTTTCTTAATTTTAAAACAGCTATCACCTGAATTGTATTTCTAATACTTGTTCTTGGATGATGAGGGCATCTAGTTTGAATAAATCAAATTTATTCAAAGTTAGGAAGTATATTGCTCAGCACACTTGTTCTGTTAGAGAAAGAGTGTATGCCAGACATCAGGGATAACTGACGTTGTAGTTGTCTTGATAATGGAGAAGTATATTGATCCATCTACGGTATATACTCCAAAGGATATAACTGCTGATATGTTGAAATTGCATGGCGTTTCTTTGACGTACATACAGGCATGGAGAGCTAAAGAAAAAGCAATAAAGTTGGTGCGCGGAGATCCAGCAGAGTCATATGCCAGATTACCTGGTAATTTCGATATAAAAATGAATTTAAAGATTACCTAATGAATTGGACTGTTATGTTTCTTGTATTCTTTATGTATAAAATATGTATACTTTTGGTATGAATTGGACTGTTCTGTTTCACGTTATTTTACATTTTGGAGCAAACATATTCAGGATCCGCTTTAAAAAAAAAAAAAAAGAAGGTGATAAATTTTTATACGCATTTGTTGCGTTAGAAGCTTGTATTAGAGGTTGGAAATATTGTAGGCCAATTGTAGTTGTTGATGGGGCGGGATTAAAATGTTCATATGGTGGTACAATGTTAACTGCTAGCACAATGGATCCAGAAGGTATTTTTTTATCCTATTTAATTTTTTGATGATAAAATATAATAAAATATGTTATAAATTGTATTTTTAATTGGTGTGATATTTTTTTAAAAATTTACGTATGTCATATACTTTCGTTGCCGTATGAGATAGTAGATTCCGAAAATGATGCTTCATGGACTTGGTTCTTTGAACAGTTTAAGAAAGCATATGGAGTTAGACAAAACATGTGTTTTATGTCGGATCGAAACAAAAGCATATGGAAAGGGATTGCTACTGTATATCCTGAATCAAACATTATGCCTGCAGATGACATCTGTCAGTCAATGTGTTGAAGAATTTTAATAGAAATACTGAAGATTTGAAGATTTTATTTTTTACATTGGCAAAAGCTTATACAAAATAACAGTTAGAGACAATTATGGAAAGAATAGACCAGATAGATACGCGCATACGACCATACTTGTTTGATATTGGTTATAGCAAATGGTCAAGAGCTTATTCGAATTGTAAGCGCACATGGACCATGACTTCAAACATCGCGGAGTCATTGAATAATGTTAACAGGTTAGCAAGGAGGTTACCAATAATTTCACTTCTTGAATTTATGAGAGTAACAATTCAGAGGTGGATTCACAAGCACAATGAGGAGGCTGATAAGACAACATCTGATCTGACAAAAAAATATGATATTTATCTACAGAAAAGTATTGCATTGTCTTGCAATATGAGGGCATGTGTTTTACTGTATTGTATTTTACTTTCCAATATTTAGTGGCATGTATAACAGAAAAATCACATTTTTACTTTTAAATAGGTGATACCTTCAACTGTTGATCTGCATGCTGTAGCCGAAGGAGCAAATAAGTACATAGTAAACTTGAACACAAGGATGTGTAGTTGCGGGAGATTTCAACATTATGAGATACCATGTGGTCATGCAATTGTAGTTCTCAGATACAGGAAGTTACATGAAGCAGATTTCTGTTCTGCTTTTTATAGCCTCAAGAATTTCAGAGATGCTTATGCCATTCATGTCGAACCTATCCCATGCGAGAGTACATGGGATATACCAAGTTATATTTCAGAGCCTAAAATGATGTCACCCGATCCAAAAAAGATCAGCGGGAAGATTCAAATTTGAACACTGGAAGGGGTTTGCTGATGTGAAATTCAAGAGGACAAAAATCACATGCAGTAGATGCCATCAAGTTGGACACAATAGAAAGACATGTTCAAATTATCATGTGCAAAAACAATAATTTCTTACTGTTACATCTGTGTTTTTGAGTATTTCGATTGTTAGACACATGTTTTATTTTATTGATTGCAGTTGTTATTATTGACATTTATAAATTTTGTTTTCGTAAAAAAATTCCAAATCAAACAAACAATACAACATAATTTTTTGAAATGTGACATACAATATCAATGTTCACATATTATTCATACAAAAGTAATATATATTGTATAATCAATGTGAAATTCATACAAAAGTCTGATACATTTAATAAAGAATAAAAAAACATTGAAGCATAGTATTTTTCATACAATGTTCATACAATATACATACAATGTTCATACATATAACATTTGTTTCTGTTTTGTACATAAAAGTATAATAAAGCATTCATAAGTCATATAATATTCATACAATATTCATACAAATAAAAATTTATTGCATATTGAATGAGAAATTTATGCAAAAGCCATACACATTTAATAAGGTATAATTATACATTGAAGCATATTGTCATATTGTCATTTATATAATAATGTTTGTTTATGTTGTACATATCAAAGTATAATATGACATTCATAATTCATATAATTTTCATACAGTATTCATACAAAAAAAAAATATTGCATAGTGAATGTAAAATTTATACAAAGGTCATACACATTTAATAAAATATGAATATATGTTGAAGCATACTGCCATTTATACAATGTTCATATAGTATTATATATAAAATATTTGTTTCTGTTACATATCAAATTATAATATGATATTCATAATTCATATAATGTTCATACATTATTTATACAATGTCCCTATATATTGCATGTTGCATTCGAATTTTATACAAAAATGAGACACATTTAATAAGTGCTAATATTCATTGATAATTTCTATAAAACAATCAGTATTAATAATAAAGCACTCGGAAATAACATAAATAGTTCAAAAGTTAAAAAAATATGTCATTCAAAAAAATGTACAACGTGCAATGAAGATTTCTAATTTCTATTACGGAGTTTTGGAGTAGGATAATTGGTGGTGTCCATAACTTGTTCTTAGGCGTTCGAGGTCCACCCTTCTTGCTAGCAACTGTGCCCGTAACTTCACTTTCACTTATTGCGTCCTCATCATTCTTTGATTTTGCATAATGCCAAAGTAATGTAGCATACCTTTGACGATGATATTTTGAATCGATATCAATATTAGATATATCAAAAACACCATTGCTCATGTACTCGGCAAGCAGAGATGTGTATAGATCATAATCACTGTAAAAATTTTGAAATTAGAAAGATTTTATAATGACTATAAACCGATGTAATTTAAGATGAAGAAAATATAATATAGCAAATATACATACTTGGAACAGTCTTCTTGTTGAGGAACATCTGTCACATGCTTGATACTGAGAGATTTGGAATGAGACTTCTGTTGATAATCAGGGAGATTATTCGCATACAAATCAAGTCTTTTTGCCATAAAATCTTGTGCTCGTCAGAAATAATGGAATCATGGTTGCAAGTTTATCAACAACTTCTTTAACTTTTTCTGGTGTGAACAGATCCTCCCATCATCGAATCATATACATGTAGACATCTACGTTTGATCCGGATACAACAAGGAACCAATGGAATTTGTCGCTGATGTTGACAGGGATGATTACTTCGTCAACCCTATCCCAAGGAATGTTAGCAAGCAGCTTAAATTCTCTAATGCACTGTCCAACATCATGGTTCGGGGAAATGCATCTCATGTCACATTCTGACTGTCTCCACTGTTTTTCAATGTTATCAATCCACGCCATAAACCAACAATCAACAGTACTGTAAGAAGTGACTGTCTGAGAGTATTTTGCCTTCTTTCGGAGATAGTACATAATTGTATTAATATGTTGTTACAAATAAAAAAAATATAAAATAAAACACAGTTGATACCTCATACACAAATTATACATTACAAATGAATCCACATGTTTCATACACAGTTCACACATAATTCATACAAAACAATAATCATATGTACATCACTGTACACCCAAATCAGATAAAATTTTATTCAATTGTTATAAAATATTTATTCAATATTGAGTCAAATTATGTCTTATGCCGTCCTCCCAAGGTATGCCCGGTTGATCCGTTATGTGGAGAAAAACAATTCTGCGATTTTGACAACGCCAAAGTCCATTTGAGGATGAAATGTATTTTTAACCTTGAAATATGCTGCTTTCCTGTATATATTTAAATAAATATTATATAAATTGTGAATTTGTGAAATTAAATAATTTGTTTATCGGCATTTATACCTGCCACGCCTGCTTGAAACATCTTTGAAAGCCCATTTATTGAACTCCTCAATCATGTCATCTGGAACATCAAAACAATTGTGAATTTGGAATGGATGTTTGATTGGAAAGAATATAGGTACTCTATTTGAACTGTTTTCCCCTTCCGACATTCTGGTATAAGGAGAAGATTCGTATTTCCTGGGATTCTTATGTCTTGTTTGCACATTTGGAGTCGTGGTAGCATCAAGAATTGGATCAAGTGCGATGATTTGTGTCATAGTAAAATCAGGATAATCGTCCAATGTTGGTGATTTTGACGTTGACGTTCCAGGTACGTCAACGTTGAAATAACCATCAGTTGACTTTTGAGCTTCATGTACATAAAAAATAAATTGTTATGTAAAAATAATTGTTTAAATTAAGATATATCTGATAATAATGAATATATCGTACCAGTTGTGTTTGACATTTGGACGTGTTCTTCAAGTGAAATAATAGGCATAGCTGTTGGACCTTTATCAGATTGTGCAGTATGTTGATTGGCGTTGTCTTGGTAATAATTTTAAGATAATATGAATATTTTCAGATATTAATGTATTCTGATTTTTTTATATTAAATAAATTAACAGATTTCAAACCAAAAAAACTTTCATACATGTGTAATACATCATTTATTCATTAATCATATATATTTTAAAAAATAATTTTCATACATGATTAATACAAACATCAATACATAATTCATGCATATATAATAATAACCATTTCATACATAATAGATACAACATATATACAAAATTCACATATATATATATATATGATGTGTTTTTATGTTGTTTATTTAAAAGTGAAACAATGATCATAAATAAATAAACAATTAGTATAAAAACATCAATTCATACAGTTATCAAACAATATTCATACACAGAATATACATATATTCATACCTCTGGTTGTGCTTCTGGTATTTGTTCGCCTCTTGACAATCTAATCTCTTGAATTATCAGGTTGATCGAGTTATCGACGTAAGTCTTGATATCAGCCATGTGTTTGTCAACCTTATCATTGTACAAAAAAAATTTAAAAAATAAAATAATATGTAAAGTAATTATATTATTTCTTTAAAAATATATTGGAACTTACAATGACTTTGAGTTCTTTCAACTCTGCCTTAACCTGTTAATTAAAAATAATAAATTTTTGATATGTATATTATAATTTTAAAAAAATTATTTTAATTTTAAATTCGTATTTGTACCTCTGCAATCTCGACTTTCAAGGCTTCAAATTTCTGTTCACTATCAACGCCATGATTTTTCGACGATCTGTGATCTTCCGAATCATGGTGACTGCTGGACTGATTTAAAATGGTGTTGTCCATGAGATTTAACTCTTCTTCAGAAAAAACCATATTTCTGAATTTATGCTGCAGCAAATAAAAAATTAGAATGTATATTAATTTATAATGACTCTAATAACATTCAATGAAAAATTACCTGATTGCCATGTGTTCTGAAAATTGTTTTCTTCAAATCGTCAAAAAAAAATGACGTCATTAGTTGTCTTCCAGTTTAGGATTCGCGGTATGCGATTTGAAGCACGTATAGCAATTGTGTTGTCAAATAGATGACAACACTCGTAAAACCATATCTGCAATGCTATGTGGAACTGGCTGAATTTAAATGACGATGGATTTTTTTTTAATTTTTAACTGCATGCTTTGAGTGTTAAGTTAAAACGCTCATTCGTCCAAGGAAATGTGGCATACTGTCCAGACTCAACTAAATCAAAATACAATTTTGGAATTGTTGTTTTTGAAGGGTTTGGTGTAGTCAGAAAAGAAGAAATGAAATACAAGATTCCGATTTTTAAACGGTCATCTTCTTCCCAAAAGTTTTTCAATTTAAACTTATGATAAAAATTTGACTTGGGTACTTTATCATAATCCCAAAATTTTCAGCAATAAGTCTGTTTGGAACAGATGGGTCAGATACAAAATCAGAAATTGGTCCACATTTCAGACCGGTTATAGCAACAAACTCTTTTAACCCAAAATGTAACTCTGTACCATTTACATTTATAACAAACATGTCATCCCTGTCATTTTCAGTTTCAAGAAGAAATATATGTCGTAACAACTGACATTGGATTTTTATGTTATGCAAATTATAAAAAAATTCAAACGGTGTTTCTTGTAAGAATTATTGAAAATTGTGTCTTGACCTAGGAAAGTCAACAGATCCGCAAACACATTCATGTTAATATATGAAGACAAATGTGTTTGTGTCTTCTTCTCCTAAAAAATTGGAAAAATTAAATTAATACGTTTATCATACTATATAATGTCATATACAATCATATATACACTGCTATGTTGAATGGACATTCAATTCAACTCATACATAAAGCATACAAAAATGTACATCAGTTCATACACAATGCATACAATATTAATACATATTTGATTTTTAAAGAAAAATAATTTATGACTTTTAAACTATAAATTACTACTGAAGCAGTATCAATACATTAATTCATATATAAAAAATCAAAGCATAAAAATATTTAATTTTAATATGTATGATAATAGTAAAAAATATACAACATACAACATTAATACATTATTCATACACTGATAGTGTAATAGACAATATAGCATTTCATACACATATCATACAAAGTTAGTACATTAATGCATACACTCCTATAATGAAAATATAGTAATTATTTCATACACAAATGATACAACAAATTTCATGTACTATACTACTGACAAATAAAATCAAAATTAAACACACTTAAACAGATTATTTTAATTTTAATTTTAAAAAATCTTTTACTAACCTTAACAATTTTTTTTAGTTTATTTGTGGCTTGTATCTCTGACCTATCAATTTCAGTGCCTCTTGCTATTTTTTTATTTTGAATTTATTAATTCATCAGCAAAATCAGACTCAGAATCGGATGAGGTTTGAATTTCTTTTCCTTTTCTCTTCTTCCCTCTTTCCTTTGCCTCTTTCTCAAATTCAGAGGAGGTTTGAATTTCTTTTCCTTTTCTCTTCTTCCCTCTTTCCTTTGCCTTTTTTCTTTTCATCTTCGATTTATCTTGCCTAGACTTCTCTTTTTCAGTTGATCTTTGTGTTTGAGTTTATGACAAATGTTGAAAGAGGGAGCATGAAAGTCCTCAGATCTTGACTCATCGTTCAATCTTAACTTTTACGTGGGGTTTCACTACCTTTCTTCGACATTGTACACAAGCTTAGTATGGATGTTTGATTTTGGGCATGGACTGATATGTGAGTGATAATGTGGAAGATTTGGAGAAAAGTCAGGAGATTTGGGGAAGATGAGTTTTTAGGCGTGTGGGTGAAGATAATGATGTTTTAGGCGTGTAGGCGTGTGGGGGTTGAGTGTAATGGGGGAAGATTGTCTTGTATTGGTTTAGATGGGAGTGGATAATTATTGGGTAACTGTAAAATAATCAATTTCTATTATTTAGTATTTGTCTTTAAAAAAATAACTATATAATGTGAAATTAAATTAATAATGCTTTATTATTTATTTTAAATTGTTAAAACTTTAAAAGGTAATTTAAAATGTAACTGTATAATTAATCAGTAAAAAATTAAAGAGTTTGGTTTAAAAAAGGGAACTGAAAAAAATAAGGTAATTAAATAGTTTGGTTTAAAAAAGGTAACTGAAAAAATAAAGGTAATTATTTAAATAAATTAATTATTATTTAAACAATTAATTATAATTTTTTTTATTAATATATTTTTTTTGATATGCTATAATTCGATAATAATATGCTATAAGTAGTTTATTTTTAAAAAGTATGTTTATAACT
Organism: Solanum lycopersicoides; assembly: GCA_022817965.1. Taxonomy (NCBI): domain Eukaryota; kingdom Viridiplantae; phylum Streptophyta; class Magnoliopsida; order Solanales; family Solanaceae; genus Solanum; species Solanum lycopersicoides. The sequence goes on from CM040629.1 coordinate 7,063,173, forward strand.
TGATATATATCATCTTAAATGTGTGTGGAGTGTTATTTTATTATTTTAAAATAGTGAATCCAAATAGTATGAAGTTTATATATCACTAGTATCCAAAAATTATAATAGTCAAACAATAATTCAAATGTAGATTGTATCTCACTGGAAGAAAACATATGATATTATATATCATCAAATACTAAAATACGAAAAAATTATCCAAACGTATAAAATAAAAAATAACATTTAATTCTAAAAAAGTAGAAGGTGAAATCAACTAATTCAAATTTCTTGTCTGTAGTCTCGGTATTGGATAATTGGTGGTATTCGAAACATATTATTTTGCTATGCGAGGTCCATTAAATTTGCTAGCAATCGTACCAGTAACTTCACTCTACTAATCGCGCCATCCTCACTCCTTGATTTTCCATAATGCCATATAATTGTTTGAACCTCTCTTGCCAGGTCACTAAAAACATTCATGTTTGTACATGAAGACCAGTGTCTACCTCCCTTGCTTATAAATTAAATTGTTTATACAGAATTAAAACAAACTTTACGCCAATCCTATTCAAGTTCATTCCAACACTAACTTCATTTATGTCACACATATTATACTGACAATAAATCAATATCATATAAACATTCATATAATCAAATAATTCATATAATTTTTATTAATCAGATTAAATTTATAGTCAAACACATATTAATCAGATTAAATTCAGAGTCGAACACATATCAATCAGATTTTATGCATGTTTCATCCAAATAATCTGTTTTGAATATAAAATAATCATAATGTGAAATTCAAGCGGGTCTTTCAAATTTTAATATGATTTTTAGATATTTAAAATGTTAATTATTTTTTATTTATGCAAACTTATTGTGAAGATATCCATAATTAATGTATTTTTCGCCGATCGTTAATTTTTTTACTCAAAATAATTATAAATTATAAACAAATAGTATCTACATTCAAAATAATAAAGTAATAGCCAAAGAAAATGAACTAAACACTAAAGCTCATAGTTAAAACGAATTCTGTAATTTCGAAAGTATTATACACTTAATTAAACTAAAGCAGAAAAAAAGAAGTAATTTTAAGAAAATAAATTCTCGACACATGCTGAAGCAGGAACATCGACACAGACATGGCTGCTTCATCGTGAAGTCTTAAATTTGAATATATAAGTGATAGCTAAAATGAATTTCATAATTTTAAAAATAATTATACACAAATTAAATTAAAGTAGAATAATTTTTTTAATTTTTTTTTCCGAAACACACTAAAACATATATCATAAAAACATACCTGCTTCACTGCAAACTATCAAAGTATGAACAGAAGAATAAATTTTTGAAACACACTGAAGCAAGCATGTAACGAAAACGTGCTTGCTTTAGCACAAACAGTCTCCCGTAATGTCATTTTCCCAAATTCAAACACCCAACCAACTCAACCAACCCAGGATGTCTAGAAAAGAGAAAAAAAGAGAAAAAAAGGAAAAGAAAATCGTAAACAAAGTCAAAATAGTTCTGAAGTTATCATTGCCTGAGTGCGCTTGACGACGGCGGCGGCGACTACGACGGCGACGAAGCTGGAAAACACTGCTCCAAAGTGATTTGGCTTCTCATTTGATTCCTTCTTCAAAAAGTCATTCTCAGGCTCCGTAGTTCTCTCACAATCAATTTCAATTTCACCAAAAAAAGGTAACATCATTTCCTCCTTTCACATATGAAATTGATGCTCTTGAATTTCCCCTTTTTGAACTGTTCTCAAAGCGCTTTTGATTGCTAGAACTAATGGACCGGTGTTTAAACTCAAGTATTTTGCGTCGTTCTCTTTTTCTCTATTTGCTGTTGCAATTACAGAGTTAAAGTTCTAAATTCCGTGGTTCTGTTGTAGACTTGGAATTACCAGTAGTTTCATATAGTTGCTGCTGCTTTGACTGCCATTTTGTTATCTTTTTGATAATCATGGTCAGCAGCTTGCACATAACTCGTCTAGTTCTACGGATACCTCCCACCACTAATACGTACCACTAGGATAGAGAAGAAATCGCCTGATGTTTTTGTCTTTTTAGAATTTGAATATGAGATCTTATGATTCTCAACTTAGTTCATTGAGTACTTAGTCACACACTTGGGTTGCCATTTGGTTATCTTTTGTAGCCGAATTTTGTACTTCTAGAAACAAATTGCAATTACCTTATCTGGACGAAAGCTGTACCTTATCTTCAATATAATAGTTGACCGACATACAAAAATTCCTATCACTTAATTTCAGCTATGTTTAGGATGGGTAAAATAGCTAGTGAGTCTGTTCTTCTTTATTTGCCTTTTAAGTGTAACTGTACTTTCCTCCGTTTAAAAAAGAATGACCATATTTTCTTTTTAGTCATTTTAAAAAAGGGAAAAGAGTCAAAAATACCCCTCAACTTTGATTTATTATTTAAATTTACCCTCGCCGTTAAAATAAAGTTAATTTTATCCCTCGCCGTTAAAATAAAGTTAATTTTACCCCTCCTGTTACTAATTTCACCAAATTTACCCCTCATTAGACGGATTGATCTAAATTGACCCGAATTTACCTCTTTGACATATTTAATGGAGATTTAGGAGAATGGGTAAATGGGTATAGGAGATTTGGAGAATGGGGTCGGGTTATTTTAAATGATCGGGTTAATGGATTAAAATAAGGAATATGTTTTATTTTTAAAATTCGGGTCAATCCATCTAATGAGGGGTAACTTTGATGAAATTAGTAACAGGAGGGGTAAAATTAACTTTATTTTAACGGCGAAGGTAAATTTAAACAATAAATCAAAATTGAAGGATATTTTTGACCCTTTTTCCTTTAAAAAAGAATGATCCCTTTCTTTTTTTGAAAATACTTTAACTTTAACTTTCCAAATGGCATGTTTAAGACCACAAGATTAAAGGGCATTTTGGTACATTTGACATAACTTTAATTTAGAACCACAAGATTAAAAAATCTTTTCTCTTTTCTTACTCAGTTCCAAGTCAAACTAAGTCATTATTTTTGAAACGGATGGAGTACTATTCTAATAGAAGGGTGGTCGCCTCAAGGATCATTATGAAGCAAGTAAAGTTACATCCGTTCTTAAGATCAATTAAATGCTAGAATGTTTCTCAACAAATGGTTGGTAGATTGAAAGGGGTGGCAAGTTGGTAGATTCTTAGCAAATGACATTTCATTAAAGGGAGACAAATTATGGATGCGGTCTTGATTGCCAATGAAGCTGTTGATTCTAGAGCTAAGCAGAAGAAACCAGACATTCTATGTAAGTTGGACATAGAGAATGCTTATGACCATGTTATTGGAGATACCTTATGAAGGTATTAGGAATGGTAGATTTTGGGAAAAAAGTGATTGAAATGGATAGAGCAATGTATTTCAACAATCAGTTTCCGGCAGGATTTTCCCAATCACATAGAGGACTCAAGCTTAAGTTACTAGTTTCAAAATAAATAAAAAATAGAGGACTCAGGCAAGGTGATCCTTTGTCACCTTTTTTGTTCCTAATTGCTTTGGAAGGACTAAATAACATGATCAAGACATCCAAATTAAAAGGTTGGATAAAGGGTTTTTGAAGTGTCCAGAGAAGAGATTGACAATTTGGAAGTGACACATCTACAATATGCAAATGATACACTTATCTTTTGTGATGTTAAGGAAGATCAACAGAAGCACTTAAGAGTGATTTTGGTTCTGTTTCAAGGGGACTCTAGTCAGCATATGAAATGCAGAAAGAGTCTAATGTACCCTATTAATGAAGTCAACAACATGTTTTGGTTAGCAATAATCCTTGGTGGTGAGTTGGCACTCTACCAACTACATTCTTGGGATAACCTTTGGGAGCCAAATCTATGTTCATAGATATATAAAACAGTGTCACTAAGAAGTGTGGAAAAAAAAACTAGCCCCGTGGAAAACACAATACTTTTCTACGAGTGAAAGATTGACTTTAATCAATTTAGTACTTGATGTTCTTCCTACTTAATGATGTTCCTTTTTCCTATCCCAACAAGGGTCGCCAAGAGGCTGGACAGTATTAGAAGGGAATTTCTATGGCAGGGTAATAAGGAAAAAAAAGGATTTCACTTGGTAAAGTGATAAGTGGAAAGAAGAATGGTGGTTTGGGGATTAAGAACCTAAACTTGCAAAGTAAAGCTCTTCAAATGAAATTGGAAGTATGCAAATGGTAAACCAACCGATGTGGAAATGTGTGATTGGGATAAATATATAGCAGAAGACAAATGGATGATCAAAGAGGTGACTTTCCCTAATGAGGGTGGCATTTGGAGGTCCATTAGGAATCTGTGGGATGGAGTGATGAACAACTCGAAGGTGAAATATTTAATGGGAGAAAGACCATGCTTTGGAAGGATAATTGGCATGAAAAAGGCAACTTGGAAGATTTATTTCCTGATGTTTACAACTTGGTTACAATTCAAAAAGGGTTTATAACAGATTTATGGACACTACGGGGGTGGAACTTAAACTTCAGAAGACAACTCAATGACTGGGAGGTTTAGAGAGTAGCTGAATTTCTCAAGACACTGGAGCCTTTCATTGAACTACAAACAAGGGAGGATCTTATAGTGGACAGAAAACAATAGTGGAGTATACAAAGTCAATAGAGCTTATAAACTGATGGATCAGACAAACCGACAGATTACAAACTGGCCATAAGGTATCTTGCTTTGTCAGGTTGTTGGCCAAAGAAGCAACTCTTACTCAAGAAAATGTCATGAAGAGAGGGATAGCCTTATGCTCTAGATGTTTTCTTTGTGGGGAGACTTTAAAGACTGTTAACCATCTGTTTCTACACTGCAAGTACACTCAACAATTATGGAGAATCTTTTAAAGTCTCAAAGGCATCTCCTGGACTATGCCTAGGAAAGTTTCTGAGGCTTTAAAGAGTTGGGAGGAAGCAGGAGTACTAGCAAAAGATAGAGGCAGATGGAGATTTATCTCTGCTTCGATATGGTGGGCAATGTGGAAAGAGAGAAACTCTAGATGTTTTGAGAGCATTGAGAATAGTGTGCAGAAAGTGAAGCTCAACTTCATTTTGCTATTATGTTTTTGGTGTAATCAGTTGTACTCAACAATGATACTGTCTCTATAATTGATGTTGTAGACTCAATTTAGCCATAGAGCAGTAAGAATTGGGGCCACTTGTGTATAAGGTTCCAAAACAACCCATGTACTGTTTCGTGATATAATACAAAGTTTCCAAGTTCAAAAAAAAAAAATGTTTCTCAGCAAATGGTTGTATTAGGAAGTTCTGATTTACTTTTTTCTTCTGCTTCATCTTCTGTCTGTTCTTGTCAATTGTTTCCTCAATATGATTAAGTGCTCAAGTCTTTCTTGATCGATGGTTAAGTAGGCAATTTGGTCTTGCTATTCTATCTTCTTTTCTCTCGTCTTCTTTCTGGTGCGCTATTGATTGTTTCCTTGGGGAGTGTTGAGGAGTTAAGGTTGAGAACCTCAGATAACATGTTTGGTGAATAAATGTCAACTTCCAGTCTTGAATGTTCTTCTAGTTTCTTTACAGATTCTTAACTAAAGGTGAATGACGGTGGTGGTGCACATGGTTAGGAAAATTATAAGGCAAATTCGAGGTTCTGGATTTCGTAAACATGGTTCCTCTGTCCCTCCTCTGTTTGATGTAGAACATGGTTCTCTGCCCTCTGTTTCCATACCTTTCTTTCCCACTTCTTGTAGTGGCAAAGCACGTTGAATGATGAAAAGAAGGTCCGCGTATGGAGTCTCTTGCAGTTCTGTTGCAGTGTCTTTGATTGGTCAAATGAGATAGATAGCTGCTTTGTGATCTAACATTCTTGCCAATACATTATCTTCATTTTGCGAGGGGGCAACAAATTGCTTTTTTTTCTTTCCCTTTTTCTATTTTCCTTTTTTGGTTTGGGGGTGGGGGGAGAGATTGTTAACATGGATGTTCCCTTATTCATCGTTTGTCTATTTATATTTCTGATGTTTCTTCAGGGAATGGTTACTTTTGGGGACTCCTGGATCCAGGAATATAATGTAGCAGGAGAACTCGCGGATGACATCATTTACATGATATCTGAAAGAAATTCGTTGCCCGCAACAGGCCCGGAAGCACAACGTCATTCATCTTTAATAAGGAGGAAGATCACAATATTAGGATTTAGACTTGATAGCTTACAGTCTATTGAATCTAAGCTTCCTGGAAAGCAACGCTTGTGAGTTTTCCTAATCTGAGTCTTCTTATGCTTAATGTTGTTTAAATGTGTTAAATTGCTAGTACTTTGGCAACCTGTTCATATGACTCTTGTCATGCTGTTAGAGAACTTTGTATATGTTCCTAAATAGGTAGTGGATAGTTGTATTTGACCTGCACTGAGTATATTTTCATTTCATGATGGTGAATACTTATATTAGTTGAAATATGTTTCTGGTCATATTTTCTTTAGAAATCATATTTTGGCTTCTTATCCAGGGTGATCCATACCTAATCCACTTTAATATTGGTGAATCAATTATCAATCAGGAAAAAATATATATTGGACAATCAAATATTTCCTGGCTTCCTTGCTTACAATTCTATTAAGAGGGCAAAAATTGATCTGATACAACAAATTGACCTCACTTATCATGAACTATGCATAGTTGCATATTCAATCCGCAACTACTGAATTATGCAAAGTCAAATATTTTCTTCCTTTCCCTTTAAAAAATGTAAAGCGCCATAACGCATGCAATTTGCAATGGAGGGTGTAATAGGGAAATGGATAGCAAAGACAAGTCCTTGTTAGTGATTTGTCCAAATGGAGGATTATAGAAGAGAGAGAGTTTCAAATAATCAGCTCTCTTCTGTAGTCACTGTTGACAATGTCCAGAGTCTAAGTTGTGTTAGTTTGCAGAACTTTTACTTTTATACTTTGGGAAATGTACCCTTTTTCTTATAAATATCTTGAGGGTGGGGGAGGGGCAAGTGTCACAAGAATTTGTAGCAGTTGTCTGTCTGCATGTATCTTTGAACACATTGGCCTAATAACATTACTTTTTATATGGTGATTCTGTTAGATTTGTTAAGCCTTCATCTTTATGCAGGACAGAGAAAGAGATGAATCGTCGCAAGGATATGCTTGCAAATTTAAAATCAAAAGCAACCGAAATGGCCTCCACTTTGAATATGTCGAACTTTGCCAACAGGGACAGCTTGCTTGGACCAGAAACAAAGGCAGCAGATTCTACGAGCAGAACAACAGGCCTTGACAATTATGGTGTTGTTGGTCTTCAAAGGCAAATTATGAAAGGCAAGTTGTTATATACTTTTGACAACTTCTCCTACTGTTGGCTTTTCTGTTTCTTTTATATGTTATTTGTTGGCTTTACTATTAATGCAGAACAAGATGAGGGGCTTGAGAAATTGGAGGAGTCTATGATGAGCTTCAAACATATAGCATTGGCAGTTAATGAGGAGCTTGACTTGCAAACAAGACTCATTGTATGAGTAGAATTTTTGCTGGTTCCTATTGAACTACCTCCACAACTTAGTTTTCCCTGTGAAATACTGCTTTTCTGTTATTGAAGTAGGATGTTGACTTCATCGTCTGGACTCAATGCAGGATACCCTGAACGAACATGTTGATGTTACTGACTCAAGACTTCAGGTGACAATTTTGTTGCTTTTGTAACAACTCATGCAAACCAGATATTGTTGGTACTAATTTTTTCTGGAATTGCATTTCATAACTTCCCTAGGAGTCTAGAGTGGTATATGTGTTCATGGAACACCAACTTTTGCTCAAACCCTGCATATGATCAAAACATCCACTAAATATTTTAAATTATCTGACTGTGAGCCCAATTATTATTGTATTTCTACTTGAGGTCATTGTAGGAGCTCATAAACTTTAAATTCTTGATCTTCCTCTGAAGGAAATGAGTTTTAGTGTGGAAGCTAATACCATTTACTCTAAGCCAATACAATCTTCATTCCTCATAACTTAAAACTTTTTTTTTCTCTACCCATAAACCTGTCTCATTTATACAGGGCAGACTATGTTTTGCGTTAGTTATGTGGTGGCTTATGACCCTAGAAAAAAAAATTCTTTTTTGTTGGTTTTTATGGGGAAGTGGGGGTGGGGTGGGATGGGCGTTGAATGCTCTAAGAAAATTGATCCTTTTATTGATATGATGGAAAAATATGTTAACGAGTGGATAATCCTACTGAAAAGTGTGATATTTGAACATGTGATCCAGAAATGACCTAAAGAACTAGGACTGTGACACTAACATAGATAAGGCTGCTTTTAACTGTTTCAAACTCTCTTCTATTTCTCTCGTCCTTAAGTGCAATGGGTGATAAAGGAGACTACTTCACACGGTCTACTCCTCTGTTTTCAACCTTTGAACTTCAAGCATAACCATTCTTGACACCACCCATTCAATTCCAAACATGTTCCAGGCGATGCACCATTATGGAATCAGGTAATGAGACTGAGAAGTTTGATTGTGCTCTCAACGGTTTATTGAAACTTCATCTATAGACCTTAACGCTGTACAAGAAAAATGGGAAAAGAGGGGCATGTGACAATTCCTGGACTACACACATTGATGAGGAAGGGCAAACTTACTATTTTTACTAAACATAGTGTTATGCACCATGGATTCTCATTAACATATGCTGCCGTTAGTAGAACTTTGGTGCTTATATTTGTCCCCTGTGATATTAACTACTACTACGCACTATCTGCTTCTTTTCTTTTATAATGTGCAAATGTAGCTATATATTCTCAAGAAAATCTGCACGATTGATTAAAAAAAGGGGGGTGGGGACTGCCATGATCTTTGGAGATTAGGGAAGTCTGCAAATTACAGAGTTCCTCAAATCCACAATCTTATCCAGAAGCTTTTGATCCGTCCCATCTGATGTTAACACATTTTCTCTAGGAGGTTTAGGCGGAAAAGAAATGAAAAGAGAACAAAGAAAAGAAAATGTCCTATTATTCTGATACTTGTGAACTTGCAATTTGAGGGACAAAATACTATCTGTATTCTGTTGAGAATGGTAAGGTTTTGTATAAATGAGGCACCAGAGAAACAAAATGTTAAACATAATATTCATAGTCAAAGAACTTCCAACTCTGGCTCACTTGGAGAGTTTTGGGTTCCTGTTGCTGCTCTTACCTCAGGACTTGCACTAAAAGTTTATCTTTAATTTCTTTCAAGTTTGCTTGGCCTTTCTATATTCACTGATTGCTTGAGTATGTTTTTGTTGGATGGGAAATGTAAGAGATCTCAATGCATGTTAACAGAGCAGTTATATATATCTTATGAATCTTGGTGATGTCTGAGATCTTTCAGTTTTCTGCTTTTATGCAGTTTGTGCGAGTTGCAGGATATTGATAGAGAAATGCAGTTCTTTCCTTCATCTTTTTCTTCTACAATACTCTCTTGGTGATAATTCCCTGTTCACATTTGACTTGGTGTTTCCTGATAATTGAACAGCGAGTGGGAGGAAGGTTGGAATTT
>CM040629.1:7073704-7126204 GCA_022817965.1 Solanum lycopersicoides
AATATTATTTTTTCCCTATATTTCTCACATTATCCAAGAGGATATTTCTGTACATAAAAAGAATTCAAATTGGGGCTTTACGTTCGTAGAAATGATCAAGAAGTACTCCATGATTCTGATTCTGATCCAGAGTATGTTCCTATCCACTGAGTAAGTAACTAACTATCAAGAACGAAGTAATCTGACTTGTCTATTCTAGAATTTGTGTCATGACAACTCGATAAGTATAATCTCTCCCATTTCCCTTGATGACCTGCATTTGGGCAGAGTCGCCTTTCAATTTTTTTCTTTTGGAAACTGGTAATTGTGTATATATTCCAGAAGGAACAAATCAGTACATGGTTGTATTGAAACCATATTTACAAGAGTACTTCACTAAATCTATGGCCCTGTGTCTAATAGTGAGTCTAAAACATCAATAATAGAAACATAATCATTTGATCTGCTGCATACTATTCTCAATACTCTCAACATATAGAGCTCGTCTCCTTCCAAATTGTCCACCAAATGCAAGCAAGGATAATTCTCCATCTACTTTCGTTCTTAGCCTGCAGTCCTACTTCTTCAACTCTGGAGTGCCTCTGTAAAGAATCTTTCCAGGCCTCGACCATGAAATAACTTTGATTAAAAATAATCTCCATGCAATGTAGAAATAGATGGTTAATCGTCTCTGTTTTTACCACAGAAGAAACATTTGAAACATAACGGTATCCCTCATCTCATCAGATTGTCATGTGTAAGAACTACCTCCTTAGACAGAAACCAAAATGGTTCGTCCTCTTGTTAGCTTTATTCACCTTGAAAGAGCCATTATCACTGCCCTGCCACCCTAGTTCATCATCACCTTCTTGAAGTCCATTGAACTTCAAGAAGGTGAAAAATTCAGCCACTCTTTGTATTTCTCAGCCATTGAGTTGTCTTCTGAAGGTGAAGTTCCACCCTTCAGGTGTCCACAATCTGCTATAGTTCTTTGTTGGCGTAGCACTAGGATGTGTATGTATGGAAAGAGCATTTCAAGGTTGCTTGTCTCATGCCATTCTTCCTTCCAGAAGTCGTTCTTTCCCCATTACACACTTTGATCTTGGTGTTGCTCTTGAAGTCATTCCAAAGAACTCTAATGGATCTCCATACGTTGACCCCATAAGTTGTAGAAACGTCCTTGGTCATCCACTTCTCTTCCTCCTCATATTCAGCTTCAACTACTTTCCCCCCACAAAAGTTGTTTACATTTGTATACTTGCGTAACCATTTCATTCTAAGTGCCTTTAGAAATAAATTAATGAGTGTTACTCAACCTCCCAATTGCAAATACTGACTCATTTATCTATTCAATTCCTTTTCACATTTCCCAATCATATTATTCATGATTTAAGATGATTTACACTTAGCTCCCACTCCAAGGTATATGGTTGGTAGGGAACCAACTTCACTACCTAAGCTTGCATTCAAAACCTCCATATTTGTAAACACCATTGATGGGATACAAAAAGCTTTTCCTCCAATTAATGTGTAATCTAGACATCCCTTCAAAAAGAACCAGAAATACCCTCAGCAATTTAAGTTCTTCAGCATCACAAAAAGCGAGTGTATCAACTGCATACCGAAGATGAGTCACCTCCCGACTTTCCCTTCCAGCTCTATCCACATCAAAATCATTTAGCTAACCATTTGTATTTGTTGCTTTAACCATGTTAATGAGACCTTCAATAGCTACTAAGAACAGAAAAGGTGACAGGAAGACCTTGTCTAAGCCCCTTTTGTGCTCTAAAGAACCTTGTTGGTGCATCATTAATTAGCACCGATGAAACTCACTGTTGAGATGCAATATTTGATACAAGGCATCCTTTTCTGCCCAAAGCCCATCCTCTCCAATAAGCAATGTAGATTCCCCAGTCAACATGGCCATGTGTTTTCTCAATGTCTAGCTTGCAAAGAAGTCATGGTTACAAAAATAAATATGAAAATCCTAGTTTCTTCTGCTTTAGTTTGGGACCCTCAACCCACCACATCATTAGCTACTACGACAGCATCCATGATTTGTCTTCCATTAATAGAAGTCATTTGTTGAGAATAAACAAGCTTTGCCATCACCCCTTTCAACCTCTCTGTTAGTACTTCAGAAAATAGATTGTAAATGTTGTCTATCAAACTTATAGGCCTAAAAATCCCTTAGCTCTCATTAGCACCTTTTTCCTTTGGGATAAGAACTTTGAATGTGACATTGAAACTTCTTCCAAAGATTTCTTAGAAATGGAGATTTTAAAAGGCATTCATGATATCCCAACACTTGATGAAGAAACCCATGGTGAACCATCACGCCTAGAGTCGACTTCCTCTTTAGTTTACTAGGTTAAGTTCTACCTTGGGATGTGGTTACTTTGTCAGTTTCATTGATGATTATTCCATCACTTGGATATTCTAGACAGAGTTGATACGTGTTGTTTTCTATTTTCCAAACTTCCATGTTGAAATCCAAAATCAATTTGTGGTCTTCTATCCGCACAGTTCTAGAGATGATGCCCCATGAGTATTCATCTTCTCCATTGCAGCAATTCATGAACTCTCATGGGATCATTCATCAAACATATTGTCCTTACACACCTTAATAAAATAGGATAATTGGAAGGAAGAATAGGCATCTCGTTGAGACTATTCATACCCTACTCATACAATCTCATGTCTCATTTTTTTTGTTTTGGAACTGGTAGCCTTAGTCTATATATCCACAGGTATAGAACAAAAGCGCAACTCCCCTTCAAAAGTATTACAACTTACATAGTAAAACAGTCTTTATCTAAATTGTTGCCTATAAACAATTAGCACATCAAAGATGTCTTTTTTGAGAATGGTAACAGCTAGTCTATATATCCATTGGTACACTACATCAAAATATGTAGTCTCCCTTCAGTGTTACAACTTACATCTTGAACATCTATTTGTTGTTCCTATGAATAGCCTAAAACGTCAAAGATGTCTTGTGTCGTAGTTAATATCTTGTTTACACCAAAATAGAGAAGACCTAAGCAATTCATTTTGATCTTCTGCTGAAAGAGCTTACTGAATCTTGAAATTCTGTCACTTTGTCTATCTCCCAGTCATGAAGGTTCCTCCTTGGAACAAATTCCATCATTGTCCAGTCCACATTGTAGCCACAGTGGCCTGTTGACGTTGGCATAAAATGAACAATTCAGGATGCAATAGTTTCATAGAGACAGTCCCATTCCACTTGTCCTCCCATAAGGATGTCTTTGAACCATCTCCCACTTCTACCTTGGTTTTGTGATATAGCACTGGCCATAGATTTCTTATTGCCTTCCAAACAGTGCATTTATATGGAGTACTTATTATTTTAGTCATCCACTTGTCTTCCATACAATATTTTGCTATGAGACCTCTTGCCATAGCATGTTGTCTTCATTTGCAAACTTCCAAAACCACTTTATCATTAGGCTTTGGTTTTGTTCCCTAAAGTTTCTGATGCCTAGATCTCCTGTATTTTTACTCACAATCAGTTCTTCCCATTTAACTAGATGAAACTTCTTATCTTCATTGCCTTGCCATAAGAAATTCCTTCTAAGAGCATCAATGCTATTAGATACATTGGCAGGCATAGGAAAGACAGACATCATATAAGAGGCTAACGCATCCACCACAGTGTTAATTAACGTCAATCTTCCTCCCAAGGACAAGTACTGACTCTTTCAATTGGTGAGTCTCTTTTCACATTTCTCCAGGACCCCATTCCACATGCCTTTGGACTTGCTTTTAGCTCCCACAGGCATACCTAGGTAAGTAGTTGGAAGCTCCCCAACCTTGCCTCCTAGTGTTCTGGCCAAAACTTCTCATGTCTCGTTTTTAGGGCTATGCAGTTCTCACATCCTATTATCTAATTAATCATATGTGATCCTGAACTATTCAGAATCAAGTATCATGCTCTGTCTTATTTCCCCACAAACCACCTTTGTTCTGTCTTCCACCTCATGTCATTGGGAACACGTATTTTGTTCATAACTTACTCCAAGAAGAGATAAGAAAGCTCATTGTGCTCTTAAATTTGTATTTTTTAGGTTACACAAGGGCATATAGAGGATATTGATGTTATTTACCTGACCTCGTGCCTTATGTCTACTAACGGTACCCTTCTTTAGAACTCAAACATACTTTAGGTAATCACTTAGGCATTTCTAAGGTCTTATCAGTTCCATCTTTAGGAGATTCAAGCGCTATCTCAAGGGTTGATCAAAATCATAATTGATTACCCAACCGTAAATAGGTTTATTGGTATTGAGTTATCCAAATAATGACTGGGTAATGGTTCGAAATTTTGTAATTTAATGGCTTACTGGTAAGGGGTAAGGTTTACTCATTTCCTTATAGGTTTAGCCTTTAAACCAATAAAATTATTAAATTTACATTTATACCCCTTATAGTTGATAGTTCTTCCATTTCATGATCAAGAGTATATGATTGTTAGGAAAATAAGATATTACAATAAAAATGTGAGTTATTTCTAATACACCAAATCAAACAATGCATAAAAATTAACCTGTCCATAACCAATGCAATCATAACTAATACAAGCATTATACACTCAATTTAGCATTATTCTTATACACTCTACGGTAGAGCCCTACGTATATATGAGGAAAGAAACAATTATTTTACCCACAACAAATAAGCAGGAACAAAAAGTTTCACATGCATGATGAGATCGATGCAGTTGAAAAGAGCGACTCTTTAATGTATAGATGATAATATCATTACTTAATACAACGTCGAATAAATTAACTATGAAAGCAAGCTACCTATATAATTAAGGTGAAGACCATACATTTGTTAGGTCAAGAAGATACAGTGATCTACAATAACGTCCATCACATGGCAATAGTTTTGGGTTATTAGAGGTTTCCCTCTTTGCCACACTGATAGACTCCCTTGGATTTAATGCATGCATGCCCACCTTTCCCTAGCCCACACAACCAGCACTAATAAAGGATGGGGCGTGAGGGAAGCAAAACAGGCAATAAAGAGACGCAATATATTCCATTATTAACAAAGAAAGATAGCTAAAACTCAAAACAGATGGGCCTTATCTCACTTACCTGACAAAAGACACGAGCCAATAGCAGTTGCAATAGAAAGATAATTATCAGCTGACCCCTATCAACAAGAGACATCACGAAATAGCCCTTTTGATTCATCATAAATCCATCTGCATAAAAAGTTGTCAGTCACAGACATTTCAAACAAGAGATCTGAAACTAGGGGATTTTGAATGTGCCCTGCTTATAGATTGATCTCGTGGTCTGCCTCTTATTAATTTATTTAAAAACTGCTGCATATAATAATCAATTCTTTATTTTAAACTCTGAAGCTTTTCATATCTTCCTTTCTTTTGATATGCTAAATCTCACCCAGCAAACCTTCAACCCAGAAGTCAACAGTGACCCTTTTCACACTTTGCACCCTTGGTGACTCGAACTTCCAAACTTGTGTTGAAAGTGGAATGTTGTTGCCACTAGAGCAACCGCATTTATGAAGTAAACTTATATCTACAAAGTTAACTCAAGCAATCTAATAGTTTGCTGTTGCATCACCCCTGATCAGCTTCTAAGATGCAATTAATATCTAGCTTTCAAACAAGAGATCTGAAACTAGGGGATTTTGAATGTGCCCTGCTTATAGATTGATCTCGTGGTCTGCCTCTTATTAATTTATTTAAAAACTGCTGCATATAATAATCAATTCTTTATTTTAAACTCTGAAGCTTTTCATATCTTCCTTTCTTTTGATATGCTAAATCCCACCCAGCAAACCTTCAACCCAGAAGTCAACAGTGACCCTTTTCACACTTTGCACCCTTGGTGACTCGAACTTCCAAACTTGTGGTTGAAAGTGGAATGTTGTTGCCACTAGAGCAACCGCATTTATGAAGTAAACTTATATCTACAAAGTTAACTCAAGCAATCTAATAGTTTGCTGTTGCATCACCCCTGATCAGCTTCTAAGATGCAATTAATATCTAGCCACCAAGAAAATAGGAGGTAATTATTTGATTATTTCGCTAAATTTCTTCCGTAGCCTCCTAAATTCACTGAATCGGTAATTGAAACCCTAAATTGTGACAACTTTTCATATAACCATTTTCGACAATAAAATTATGATCCATCTATAATTGAACGGAGGGAAAAAACCTCCACATTAAGTCATGTGCTTAACAAGAAAAAGTCAGACGTACACTTATTAACAAATTGACTATTAATTAATAATTAATTAATTTTTTTGCATTTACACCTAACTCTCTCTCTCTCTCTCTCTATATATATATATATATATATATATATATATATATATATATATATTCTCACACCCAACCCACTGTTTTCTTAACTCTCACGATCTACCCTCGAAAGCCAACGCCGGCAAACTAGTACTCCAGTAACCAAGCCCTGTCGTGGCAGGTAAGTGAACTCTCTCTCTCTCTCCTATCCTCCCTCACTCTCTTGCTCTCTCTCTCTCTTTCTTTTTCACACTCGCCTCTCCCCTCCTGCTTTCTCATCTTCTCCGGTGAGATTCACCGGCCGCTGCTACCATTTTCGCTGAAAAGAGTGGCCTGACAAGGAAATCCCTAAGGCCAGATCTGACAGGAACAGAACCATACAGCAACCCACGGTGAGTCTAAGCGAAAACAGGCGGAAAAAAAGAACCAGACTTCTCATTTTCTACAAGATTTGTTGCGAAAACAGATTCCATCTCGACTCTGGTTATATTTTCATTGGACACACCCTACTGATGAACCTTCTACTTTCCGTTGTGCTCTTTTATTCGACCATATTTGTCTGTGTTTGTCATTGACTGCTCTGTTCTTTACATTCTTCTTTGCTTTACTCCTGATTATACTACAATGTAGTTAGTGCTTGCTATCTTACCTATCTATTAGTTAATAAAGAGTTTAGGCTTGATTTGGTTGTTTAGTAGATTCATGTTTAGTTTACATCTTTTGTGGCTTTGGTGAACGATGTTTGATTAGGGTCATGTCTTTGGTCCGGGCCGAAGACGAGCAGCAGGAATGGCAAGGGGTTAAAACTTAGGGGTTATCCTACACTGAGAGTAGGATCTTGGAATACATAGAGCTAGTGAAGATTCTCAAGAAAAGGAATATTAATATTGCTTGTGTCTAGGAGACCAAATGGGTAGGTACCAAGGCTCGGGATGTAAACGGGTTTAAGTTGTGGTACTCCGGAGGCTAGAGAGATATTAATGGAATAGGTATTTTAGTTGATGGGGTCCTCAGGGAGCAAGTGGGGGAGATTAGAAGGACCAGGATGATAATGATTAAGCTAGTCGTTGGAGGGCTTACATTAAACATTTTTAGTGCTTATGCGCCGCAAGTGGGCTCGGAGAAGGAGGTCAAGACGCACTTTTGGGAGGATTTGGACGAGGTGGTAAGGGGTATATCATGCACCAAGAAGATAGCGGAGATTTCAATGGCCACATTTACGATGTGCATGGAGGCTTTGGTTTTGGGGTTATTGACGAAGGTGGAGCCTCATCTTGGACTTTGTTAGAGCTTTTGAGTTGGTGATAGCTAACTCAAGCTTTTTGAAGAAGGAGAACCACTTGGTGGAATGGAGAGGTTCAACGCCAAGTGGAAGCAAAGAAGGTTGCTTATGCAAAGTTGGTAGAGTGCAAGAACGACATAAAGAGGATGACTAAGGGAAAGTATAAGACGGAGAGGAGGCTAAGTTAGCAGTTACAGCAGCAAAGACGACAATATTCGAACGCTTGTATGTTGAACCAAAGGACAATGAGGAGACAAAATATATATGCTCGCGAAGACAAGAGAGAGAAAGACCCGAGACCTAGATCAAATGAAGTGCATTAAGAATAAGGAAGGAAAGGTGTTGGTGGAAGATACACTTATTAGATGAAGATGACAAGCTTGCTCCCATAAACTCTTGAACAAAAAAAAAGGACAGGAGATTGTGGGAGTTGTCTGATAGGGCATCAGGATCTTGGGTATTGTAAGTGTATTAAGGTTGAGGAGGTTGAGCATGCTATTTGTAGAATGAATAGGGAAAAAGTAACATGTCCAAATGAGATTTTGGTGGAGTTCTTGAAGCGCACAGACATGGCAAATATGGAGAGGGCACGAATAGAGTGGTAATTGGGTTGCTTAATGTCATTTTTAAGACGATCAAAATGCCCAAAGAATGGAGGTGGAGTACAATAGTTCCATTGTACAATAACAAGGGTGATATCTAGAATGATAACAACTACATATGTATTAAGTTGCTAAGCCACATTAGAAAAGTTTTGGGAGAGGATGGTGCAAATGAGGGTGAAAAGGGTGTGTTTGTTTTCGAGAACCAGTTCAATTTCATGTTGAGGCAATCAACTACAAAAGTCATTCATCTTGTGAAGAGACTGATGGATAAATGTTGCTAAGGAAGAGGAATTTACATATGGTGTCTGTTGACCTTCAAAAGGCCTACGATATAGTCCCGAGGGAAGTCCTCTAGAGATGCTGGAGGCTAGAGGGGTACCGATGGCTTACGTTAGATTCCCATCCTTAGCTTAATAGTCAATTAAAGAATCACTTTGACAACCTTCAAATTTACTTTTCATGTATAAGAATATCATAAATTGACTTATAAAGAAAAAAAGATATGGTTATAGCAAAAAAGACAATTTTAGTATTAAAAGATCAAACTTGATGTGATATTACAAATAAGATATGAATACCAATATTCTACAATTAGCTTCTTTTTTATATTGTGCGGGTACTAATACCATGTAAGTTACCCAAAAAAGAAAAAGCAATTGTATCAAGCAGACATGCACTATTTAGAAATTAATTCATTGCTAGAAGGACTAGTGCTGATGTGAAATGTTCAACTTACTTGCATATGTAAAGAGGTTGTGATACATCATTAGATCCCTTTGCTAGGCGAGCTCTCCTCTCACTTTCCTCGGTAAACTTTCGTGGAGGATGTACTTCACATGGACCTTGTATCAAGCCAGCCATTACTATGCTACTATAAGTAGACAAATAAACCTGTAAAAGGACCAGCAGTGATACATAAGATTCTACAACATGGAACATCAATTATCTAATTGCATGCTAAAAAAAATTTTGTAGCACAATAGACAAAGAAGCAGGTTGGTAAGCCATGTCATACATTTTCTGCAAGATCTTGTAGCTTTAATGAATTAATTATAGTCGCATGCAACCCTATTGTGGTTCAATTTCTTGTTCAAGTAGTTAAATATAAATAAGTTGAATGGATTCTCGTAGGACAAAAATGCCTCAAAGCATCACTAGTGATGCATTCAAGAACAAACAACCCAAAAAGGGCCCTCTTTTTCCTTACAATTTTTTTAAAAGAAGAACATCCTTGCTAGTTGCTACAGAACAGCGGTGAACACTAGAATCTCTCAACCAGAGTACATGATATAGAATAAACCTAAGTTAAATAGTCTTTTAGGGGACTCTACACCTGAAAATGTTTAAGATTGTTCCTTCCAAGCATAGTCATTTAAACACAAGAATCTCTCAATCAGAGTACAGCCTATAAGATAGTCCTCAATAATTTCATAATTGTCTTTTAGGTGGACTCTACACCACTAAAATGCTCGGAATATTTTCCTTCCAAGTCTATTCATGCATGTGTTTACCTCTAGGTTAATCAGTAAAAAACAAAATTGAACAGCAAAACTGAGATTTCATTAAAAATGCATCCAGTAGATGCTGGAAGATACAAGCTGCAGCAAAAAAAATTAGCTAGCTCTTGAATAGTGAGACCTTCTAAATGCTTCCTAGGGGGCTATAACAAAATTCAAAAGAAAAACAAACAAAATTGTTCTACAGTAAGGTGGTTGCTCCAGCAGACAGCAACCAATGTTTGTGAGTTAGTATCTATATTTCAGTAGGTTAGTTTGAGAAGAGTTTGCTTTGAAGCATCTGCTATTCCTAAGGCTGGAACAATCTGCCAGATTTTTCCAATAAACTTGGTTGGTCAGTGTTTTGGTCAATCCATGCTTTATTTTATTGTGCTGAAACATGGGCAGCAAGTTTGGTTGACAAATATTTGAGATCTTTTTAAAGTTGCTGGACAGCTTATCCTTTGAGCTGCCATCCTACTGGGTTGCTAAGAAATTTCCTCTAGTAAAGGCTTATGTTATTCCAAATTACTTGGAGGAAAAATATTTCAGATATTTTAATGCGCTTCCAGTCTGCCTGCTCTGCTCCTCTCCCTCTTCTCACCGTCTTAGTTCTAAGCAACTCTTAATTTTCTGCACTTTTTCATACTTCAACAGTCTCAAAACAAAAATATTTCCCTAATTCATCACTTATCCCAAGTTCCATCAATTTAAGCCAAGATTAAACAACCCTTTTCTCCAAGGTGTTTTCCGGGCAGGATGAGCCGATGAGGTTTTGTAGGATATCAAACCTTTCAAATTAAATGCATAAGAGAAATATGCATCGAATCGAGATTTTTACACAGTGAATTATGCAGATAAATATTCACTCTCAAAATCCCCTGGGCAAAAAATCATGGTTTGATAGAATGGATTGAGATGATTTTAAATGGAGAAACATGGTCAATAAGGATTCATAAAGCCAACCCCAATTTTTTGGGGACTAAAGCATAGTTGTTAAATTTAATCAAATGCATGATTATGACAAGAAAAGACCATACAATCATGAATTCTATCCCTACTCATAGAAAATACACCAAAAGCAAGAATGCAAAATTAATTAGTTGTTTACCTCATTATTGTTCTCCAAGCATGGGCGGCCTACAGACTCTGGTAATTCACGTGCAAAGTAACATTGATTGATAGTAACCCACTTTGTTCCCGCTTTTTTGTCCTCCCACATAGCCTGCAGGTAAGAAGTTGAGGCTTCGCCAGATGAATCACGTATATACATATCAAGATAGCAAGGACATAATTATGTATAGCCAGTGAAATTTGCTATGCTCGTAACCACTACTAGAAAAAATTTGCACAACTATTCAGAAAATAGCATTAGAAGAAACATTGCAAATAGTAAATATTAAATCTAAGGAAAGAAAAGCACAAATTTTCACACACCAATGACAGACTAAAAAGTTTGTATCTTTATACTCCTTCCTTACATTATTATATATGACATGTGACTGGATACGGCCTTTAAAAAGTCTGGGATCTTTTTCCCAGGGCTATGTCCAGTGGTAACAGTGCAACTTGGGATATGCTGGTTAGACACACATCACGGGCTTGAGTCATGTCTCAGACACAAGTCTGGTATTTGAGTGGAGAGGCAGGGCCATTACCCCACCGAATTTCGAACCGTATGCACGAACTCCCAGGGAACTTATTGGTTATCCCAAATAAAAAGATTGAATGTGACTTATATGCAATAATATCAGTAATACTAGAAGAAATTAACAACATGATGGTTAAAAAGATTGTTTGACAATGGCGGTCGGCCTCTCGAATGCCTTCTTTCTTTCTTTTTTGAGAAACTTTTACAACAAATATCAGATCAATAAGTAAAACTTGAATAGTTAAATAAACTTGAATTCTTAAATGTTGTTAAAAAATTATAAAATAGTATAATGGAATGGTGTCAGAAACGTCCCAAAAAGAAGAGTCGATAATTGGAATGAATAAGTAAAAAATATCTTGAATTTGAACAGGCATAATGCAAGGACTTGGAGGTGAAACATGTTACATGTTAACTTGCAAGCAAATGCCAAACCAGCAGAAGTCAATGACATATCTGAATAGGTGATATCAGAATGCAACAGGAAATAATCTCAGTATTGAACTTAGTTCACAAACAATTCAAAGTGATTATAATTCCAATAAATGCTAATGTTGGTACAATTAATGCTCAATATTTCGTTGGAAAAACAATGTTATCATTGACCGTGCACCAAGACATTGGCAATAGGCTCAGTAGTTTTAACTTGAATCAGTCAAAACATTGTAAGCACTGTTACGAATAACAATTAAATAATTCTTTCCCCAAAAAAACAAGGAAATCAAAATCTTTTCATTTTTTGGAAGAAGAGGTCAAACTCTGTTGTACTGAAGTCTTACCAGAAGCTTTGAAGGAATCAATCGCTCATTCTCAAAACTTATAAGAGCATAGTCCTGAACACTATATATGAATCCATTAATGCGGCAAGATTGATAATAATACTTGTCATCTGCAACTTGAAGAACGTTTCCAATCCAGTCAACATTTTGAAAATGATCAGATGATGAGCTACTACACTCAGCATCCTCATTGCTGGCTACAGCAGTTTCAGCAGGATTTATTTTTTCAACACCTTGCTCTTCGTTTTTAGATTCATTACTTGAACTGTTACCTACATTTGATCTACTGATCATGGGCTGAGTTTCACTAAACTGCTTTAATGGCATCGCAGCTGTGTTTGCCACCTCTTCATGGTCATTTGTTTGCAGGTGAGTAAGAGCTTGAGAGGGATCAGATGAATGGTAAACTGTTTCAGGATGAGCCTGAGGTTTCAACTCAACCACTTTTTCTTCACAAGATGTATTAACTGGTGAACCAGCAGATGAAGAAAGATACTGATCACTGGAAGATACACTCAGATTATTTGAACAAGATCTCATGGAATCTTTACTCTCCATATTTTCTTTACCCGACATAATAATATTTCCTCCCATTTCTTTTTCACTTTTCATCATTGGCTCAGATGGTAGATTCCTATCATTATTTTCCATAGTAACGGGAGGAGAGTTCTTCAAAGGAACCTTTCCATTCGGTACAAACTTCTGTAGATAACCTTCTCATATAGACCAGAAGCTTTTTTATCCGGTGATGATTGAACAACTGATGCAATTGTAGATATTCTAGGAGCATTAAAATTTCTCATTACACGACCATATTTAGGAGGGGGTTTTCCATTGGTCATTGACAAGCACTTTCCACAATGCCATTCCCCTCTAGGACCTCCTTTTTGAGTTGTCATCTTGAGACATTTCAAGTGATACCCTTTCTCACAAGCATCACAAACAAGAACATTATCAACCTCATTTACTGTTGACTTGCACATTTGGCAAGTCAAAGCCTTACTAATATAATCGCGAGATGGCGGAGTCCAAGCAGGCCGCTCAGAGAGGCGCGGTTGAATAAACTTCTGAACGATCTTGCCAATTTCAGCATGAGTGCTGCTCAAAGGAGGAGACTTGACAAAGCTTGCCCCTTGCAAGTGTGGGAGTGTAGTTGGTAGATTTCCAGCTGTGGTCTGAGTTATAAATGTCCTAGATGCTGTCATTTGCGATTTGACATCAGCTCCTCCCTCAACTTTGTTACCTGTCTGCGCTGTCACCCTGGTATCTGGTCCACGTTTAGCTGCTGCAACTGATGCAGGTTGCACCGACCAGGTTGGAGTTCTTATAGCAGAATGATCTCCAGAAGTTGCTATAAAAAACAATATATTTTTTATGGTTCAGGCCAAAACTAAGAATAAAAAGCTCAAAATCCAACAAAACACTTGAAGGAAATACAAACATAGCGAGATCAGAATATTAATTTTCTTTATATGCACCTAACTACAAGGAAACATGACAAGAATTAGTAGATGAATTAAAGGTAGAATGAGATGGCTCCCTAAAATAATACTAAAATGGTGATATTTGGAATCCATTTCTAGAATGAGAAGATAAGGATGCAAATCGATAAGCATGCTAAAAAGGGAAATAATGTAGCATGCCCTTTTTAACTTGTTTGACGCATGGTGCACAAATCAGACCAAGTAAAGCAATTGTCCACCACATGCTACATCCATATTTATATCCATGATTTGGATAAGATATCCCCCATATGGGAAGTCAAAAAAACAAATCTTGGACAAATCCTTAAGCACTTTTGGCAATTAGGAGAAATGTATTGTTGTTACCTTGAACTTGCAACATATGGGAAGATCCATTTGGTCGTCCATCCATTCTGAAACTCGGCCTGTCAACTCTGGGCAATCCAACTAGCGAAGAATCCCTTACTGGATTCCCAGAGACCACTCCACTAGAAATTACTGGTCTGACCTCACTGGTAGGCAGCTGATAAGGTAAGGTGCAGAATTGCCGGAGTTCCATGAACCAAAGGCGAAGCAGATTGCAAGCTTCCTGAGGAATTTACCGCATGACTTGCTTTATTGTGAGGAAACATACGAACATGTGATGGACCACGGTTTTCAATTGTTGCAGCCATATTAGATTGAGGCCGTTGAGATGAATATGTAGCAGCAGGTACAGCAAATTCCTCAGTTTTTTCCAACTAAAAGCACAAGGGGAAAGACGAAGTAGACCTCGATAAGATGATAAGCCACAACTCAATGAAATCAATTTCAAATTGGTTATATTGGAACTAAAATTCCTAAATTGCTAGATTTTTCAATTGAAGGACAGTTAATATAACTTGCGATGCACACTCAAGTTCTACATGCACTTCACATATTCCCTGCCCCTCAAACAATGTTGGCTTTAGCATTAAGGCATCTAAGCAAAGGCTTTAAGCCTCACCAATTATGACGGCCCCGTTCTTTTTGATAGTAATGCATTAATTTTCTTCAGAAATTTAAGCGTTTTAAATTTACAAACTACAATATTTTTATTTAAAAAGGAAAGGAAACTTTGTTTTCAACGATTGAGTATTATTTTAGGGAATAGGAATAGTCTTTGGGTAGAAGAAATTCTACTAAGAAAAATTGTATTTGTGGTGAACATAAACCCAGAGAATTTCATTATAAACGTGTATTATGTAGAGAGA
Source organism: Solanum lycopersicoides (assembly GCA_022817965.1). Lineage (NCBI taxonomy): Eukaryota > Viridiplantae > Streptophyta > Magnoliopsida > Solanales > Solanaceae > Solanum > Solanum lycopersicoides. The sequence goes on from CM040629.1 coordinate 7,088,493, forward strand.
AATGATTTGATGAGAATGTTTGAAGAATCTTTTAAAGGTGTTTACTCCTATTACATTGTAGACCAATATTTTAAAATAGATTATAACAACTCAAAGCATGTGAACATATTTAAATTTTTTATTTAGGGTAAAAATCAAGATAACTGGATGATGAGATCTAAAAAAAGACATCAATTTAATCAAGAAAGTTCCTTAAAAACATAATAGCCATCCTAATATTGATGGTAACTTATTTTTCAAATTAAAAATCCTAAGGAAAATAGTATAAGTAGAAGATAATACTACAATCGGTAATTCAATTAGATATATTGACTTGATTCTTCTTCAAATACTTATATCGCTTATAAAAGAATTTTAACGGTTTGTAAAATAATTGCCTCGGGCAGAAAAGAATTAAAATTAAATTGATCAAATCTTACCTAAGATCAATGTTCTTAAGAGATATCAAACTGATTAGTTATATTATCAATTGAGATCGAATTATTATAATAAATCAATTATTAAAAAAAAAAACTTTACACCTCAAAAGGTTAGGAAAATAGGCTTCAAAATATATATACAACTTCTAAAATAACTTTTTAACACTGTCAAATTTGGCTTTAGGCCACATATATAGTTAAGCTGCCCCTGCCTCAAAATTCAAATATTTAAGTCATCTCAGGCTTCTTATAATGACGGGAATGTCTACACCCATATGTGTATACTAATCAAAAATGTTAAAAATCCCTACACGTGGGAAGAGGATCGGAAGCTCCAATTCTACCACCCTGCTATATGAAACATTTGGGCAATTATTTTTTCCCTTACGGCTCACAATTAACAAACGAGAACAAATATCAATCGACTAAACCGGCAAGCCTACGTACTCAAATATACTTTCTGCATTTAAGTTCATGTTGATTCTACCAGAATAAACATTGCCTGTCCAAAAAGTAAATAAGACTGGAGTACTTGAACTAAATAACCTTGTTTTCCCCCAAAGAAAAAGGAAGGAAAAAGTTGAGCTACCTTTTCTTTGGCTATCAGTAACTTCTCAGCAATGGACACTTTGGGAGGGCGAAATCCTAGCCTCTGATCCTTCAGCTTATTAAGACCGAGATCCTCAATAACAGCACCAAAAGCATCTCTTGGAAACACATCCTTGGGTGCAAAACTTTGGCATACCTGAGCCAAACTCTCCCTTGCCTCTGTCATCATTTCCCTCTCAGCAGCAGTAGGAACCCTACCTCCTCTTATCTTCCCTAAAGCAGCAAGTACAAGCACCATTTCAGCAACCTTCTTCGTATTCCCAATCACCTCACCCCTCGCTTTCTTCGGAGCTGGTTCCTCCAATTCCACTTCATCAGCCAACCTTTTCTCTCCCACACCATCAGATCCAACCTCCGGTTGAATCTCAACCGCGGAATCCATCAAACCCTAACCAATCCTCGCGAACAAATCAACATAAACGATACCGTTCTGCAACAATGACAATCCTCAAAACAATCCTTCTTCCGACACAGCAATGCTATCAGTTCCTCAAGAGACCTGCGAAGACGAGAGAGAAACGAAGCCATAGGGGGAAGGGGAGAATGAGAAACCCTAGAGAGGAAAAAAAAGGGAGAGAGGAAGAGTTGAGAGTGTGAAAATTTGAAAAAAATAAGAATTTGTAAGGGTTAAAAATTATACCTTTCGGGCGGGTAATTGAAGAAGAAAGGAAGAGCCCTTGTGCTGTTTTTGACGGTGTAATTTGTGAAGGGTCTAATGTAATTGAGTGGGTGTGTGCGTGAGAGAGAAAGGTCGCAACCTCTAAGCAGGAAGAGAGACAGAAAAACAGATAGAGCGAGAGTGAGACTCCGAACCCGAGTTTACTATTTTTTTCCTCTTTATTTTATTCACGTCCAATTTTGCTGTCTATTTTGGGACATAAATTTTGAAGAAAAATATTTTTTAATTAATTATCAAATTACATTTTATAATTTTGATTTTTATATGGTTTTCACGTTCTCAACAATTTAAAATATTTTGTTTTTTTTGGATTTTTTGAATTTTGACTCATAAAATTTAAAACAAAAAATCAAATAAAATGTATGTCATGCAAATATCAAAATTACCACCATAAAAACTCAAATTTCAAAGTGTCACCGCTCTTTTATATCTATGTTTTGTTCAATTTTATCATATTTATCAAAAAAAAAATGGTTAGTTATTTAAACTTTCATTTTTTAAGCGAAGGTTCGATTTTTTCACTCTTTTCTAGCTTTTTCTTTTTTTTCTTAATTTTTTAGAAAAATTTTATCTCAGTTAGATGAGATTCGTAAGCTTAAATTTAAACTTTATCCATACTAGAGTTTAAACATGATAATCTTACAACAAAATGTACAAAGAACATACCTTAAGTAGAGGACATTTCATAGAGAGGAGCGAAAGCATTTGTTGAAAATCTAATTCTACTTTTTATTCTGGCCTTATATTATCATAATATGAGTGTGATGAAAAATAGGGGAAAAAATATGTGATAACTTAAGAGATGAAGTGAAGATCAATTTTTAAAAAATGTGATTTAATATGATATGTTCATCAATCCAACTAATTAAATTTGTTCTTCATTAAATATTTATGAATTTTACATTAATTGTATACACATAAAATAATAAAGGTCTAATATTTTTTCACTTGGTTGACTATATAACACAAATATTTAATGACATTTATTATTTACTTAGAAATAGATCTTCTCCTCATTTTCTTGACCTCTATTTTTGTTAGAAAAAGATCTTGTCTCATTTATTTGGGTTTAATAAACTTAAAATTGATGTATATAGAATTGAACATGATAATCTTATATATAAAATATTAGAGAACATATCTAAAGTGAATTACATATCTAACATGAGTTAAAAATTTGATTTTGTCTTCTTGTTCTAGTATTACATTATCATAGATCGATGATTAAAAAAATGCAGAAATCATGTAATAATAACTTAATAGTCGGAGTGAAATTAAATTTATAAAAACTGCAGTCTAATATTATAAGTCTATCGAGTATTCAATCAACAAACTAAATTTGTAATTCATTAATATTTATGAATTTTACATTAATTGTGTCACACATAAAATAATAAGGTCTAACATTTTTCCATGATAAATGACCACATATACAAACATATAATGATATGTTAAAAGTGCATTCGCCCTAAACTTTACCGAAAAGTCAGTTACACATTTAAATTATCATGATAATCTATTACACACTATACTATTAAAAGTAATTTATTTACTCTCTAAAACTGACGTGCAAAATAAAATAAATAAAGTAAATCATGCGCGTCAGATATTTTTTAAAGTAAAAAAATATAGAAAATCAGAATTATCCTTATACCTCACCCACACATCTCTTCTTCTTCATACCACACTGTTCTCATCTTCTTCAAACTCAAATAAGCTTAAATGAATCGAAAACAAGAAGTAATATAGTAATAATTTACTTCAAGAACTCAACTTTTTTACCCATAAACATCCAAAAAAATCAAAATAATACTAGGTGACTTAAGATTTATGAATTTTAATTTGTGTTTGTTCACGTCATTGGCGGGTAAAATTTTGGGGGTTTCTTAGTCGTTGAGCTATGGTGAGATCTTTTTAGTAANGCACTAACTACAAGGAAACATGACAAAATTAGTAGATGAATTAAAGGTAGAATGAGATGGCTCCCTAAAATAATACTAAAATGGTGATATTTGGAATCCATTTCTAGAATGAGAAGATAAGGATGCAAATCGATAAGCATGCTAAAAAGGGAAATAATGTAGCATGCCCTTTTTAACTTGTTTGACGCATGGTGCACAAATCAGACCAAGTAAAGCAATTGTCCACCACATGCTACATCCATATTTATATCCATGATTTGGATAAGATATCCCCCATATGGGAAGTCAAAAAAACAAATCTTGGACAAATCCTTAAGCACTTTTGGCAATTAGGAGAAATGTATTGTTGTTACCTTGAACTTGCAACATATGGGAAGATCCATTTGGTCGTCCATCCATTCTGAAACTCGGCCTGTCAACTCTGGGCAATCCAACTAGAGAAGAATCCCTTACTGGATTCCCAGAGACCACTCCACTAGAAATTACTGGTCTGACCTCACTGGTAGGCAGCTGATAAGGTAATGGTGCAGAACTTGCCGGAGTTCCATGAACCAAAGGCGAAGCAGATTGCAAGCTTCCTGAGGAATTTACCGCATGACTTGCTTTATTGTGAGGAAACATACGAACATGTGATGGACCACGGTTTTCAATTGTTGCAGCCATATTAGATTGAGGCCGTTGAGATGAATATGTAGCAGCGGGTACAGCAAATTCCTCAGTTTTTTCCAACTAAAAGCACAAGGGGAAAGACGAAGTAGACCTCGATAAGATGTATAAGCCACAACTCAATGAAATCAATTTCAAATTGGTTATATTGGAACTAAAATTCCTAAATTGCTAGATTTTTCAATTGAAGGACAGTTAATATAACTTGCGATGCACACTCAAGTTCTACATGCACTTCACATATTCCCTGCCCCTCAAGACAATGTTGGCTTTAGCATTAAGGCATCTAAAGCAAAGGCTTTAAGCCTCACCAATTATGACGGCCCCGTTCTTTTTGATAGTAATGCATTAATTGTTCTTCAGAAATTTAAGCGTTTTAAATTTACAAACTACAATATTTTTATTTTAAAAAGGAAAGGAAACTTTGTTTTCAACGATTGAGTATTATTTTAGGGAATAGGAATAGTCTTTGGGTAGAAGAAATTCTACTAAGAAAAATTGTATTTGTGGTGAACATAAACCCAGAGAATTTCATTATAAACGTGTATTATGTAGAGAGAAATGATTTGATGAGAATGTTTGAAGAATCTTTTAAAGGTGTTTACTCCTATTACATTGTAGACCAATATTTTAAAATAGATTATAACAACTCAAAGCATGTGAACATATTTAAATTTTTTATTTAGGGTAAAAATCAAGATAACTGGATGATGAGATCTAAAAAAAGACATCAATTTAATCAAGAAAGTTCCTTAAAAACATAATAGCCATCCTAATATTGATGGTAACTTATTTTTCAAATTAAAAATCCTAAGGAAAATAGTATAAGTAGAAGATAATACTACAATCGGTAATTCAATTAGATATATTGACTTGATTCTTCTTCAAATACTTATATCGCTTATAAAAGAATTTTAACGGTTTGTAAAATAATTGCCTCGGGCAGAAAAGAATTAAAATTAAATTGATCAAATCTTACCTAAGATCAATGTTGCCTTAAGAGATATCAAACTGATTAGTTATATTATCAATTGAGATAGAATTATTATAATAAATCGATTATTAAAAAAAAAAAAACTTTACACCTCAAAAGGTTAGGAAAATAGGCTTCAAAATATATATACAACTTCTAAAATAACTTTTTAACACTGTCAAATTTGGCTTTAGGCCACATATATAGTTAAGCTGCCCCTGCCTCAAAATTCAAATATTTAAGTCATCTCAGGCTTCTTATAATGACGGGAATGTCTACACCCATATGTGTATACTAATCAAAAATGTTAAAAATCCCTACACGTGGGAAGAGGATCGGAAGCTCCAATTCTACCACCCTGCTATATGAAACATTTGGGCAATTATTTTTTCCCTTACGGCTCACAATTAACAAACGAGAACAAATATCAATCGACTAAACCGGCAAGCCTACGTACTCAAATATACTTTCTGCATTTAAGTTCATGTTGATTCTACCAGAATAAACATTGCCTGTCCAAAAAGTAAATAAGACTGGAGTACTTGAACTAAATAACCTTGTTTTCCCCCAAAGAAAAAGGAAGGAAAAAGTTGAGCTACCTTTTCTTTGGCTATCAGTAACTTCTCAGCAATGGACACTTTGGGAGGGCGAAATCCTAGCCTCTGATCCTTCAGCTTATTAAGACCGAGATCCTCAATAACAGCACCAAAAGCATCTCTTGGAAACACATCCTTGGGTGCAAAACTTTGGCATACCTGAGCCAAACTCTCCCTTGCCTCTGTCATCATTTCCCTCTCAGCAGCAGTAGGAACCCTACCTCCTCTTATCTTCCCTAAAGCAGCAAGTACAAGCACCATTTCAGCAACCTTCTTCGTATTCCCAATCACCTCACCCCTCGCTTTCTTCGGAGCTGGTTCCTCCAATTCCACTTCATCAGCCAACCTTTTCTCTCCCACACCATCAGATCCAACCTCCGGTTGAATCTCAACCGCGGAATCCATCAAACCCTAACCAATCCTCACGAGCAAATCAACCAAAACGACACCGTTTGAAGAAAATCGCAGCAACAATGACAATCCTCAAAACAATCCTTCTTCCGACACAGCAATGCTATCAGTTCCACAAGAGACCTGCGAAGACGAGAGAGAAACGAAGCCATAGGGGGAAGGGGAGAATGAGAAACCCTAGAGAGGAAAAAAAAGGGAGAGAGGAAGAGTTGAGAGTGTGAAAATTTTGAAAAAAATAAGAATTTGTAAGGGTTAAAAATTATACCTTTCGGGCGGGTAATTGAAGAAGAAAGGAAGAGCCCTTGTGCTGTTTTTGACGGTGTAATTTGTGAAGGGTCTAATGTAATTGAGTGTGTGTGTGCGTGAGAGAGAAAGGTCGCAACCTCTAAGCAAGAAGAGAGACAGAAAAACAGATAGAGCGAGAGTGAGACTCCGAACCCGAGTTTACTATTTTTTTCCTCTTTATTTTATTCACGTCCAATTTTGCTGTCTATTTTGGGACATAAATTTTTGAAAAAAAATTCTTTAATTAATTATTAAAAAAATTGATTACATTTTATAATTTTGATTTTTATGTATTTTTCAGGTTCTCAATAATTTAAAATATTTTGTTTTTTGGGGGCTTTTTGAATTTTGACTCATAAAATTTAAAAACAAAAAATCAAATAAAATGTATGTCATGCAAATATCAAAATTACCACCATAAAAACTCAAATTTCAAAGTGTCACCGCTCTTTTATATCTATGTTTTGTTCAATTTTATCATATTTATCAAAAAAAAAATGGTTAGTTATTTAAACTTTCGATTTTTTAAGCGAAGGTTCGATTTTTTTCACTCTTTTCTAGCTTTTTCTTTTTTATTCTTAATTTTTTTAGAAAAATTTGTTATCTCAGTTAGATGAGATTCGTAAGCTTAAATTTAAACTTTATCCATACTAGAGTTTAAACATGATAATCTTACAACAAAATGTACAAAGAACATACCTTAAGTAGAGGACATTTCATAGAGAGGAGCGAAAGCATTTGTTGAAAATCTAATTTCTACTTTTTATTCTGGCCTTATATTATCATAACTATGAGTGTGATGAAAAATAGGGGAAAAAAATATGTGATAACTTAAGAGATGAAGTGAAGATCAATTTTTAAAAAATGTGATTTAATATGATATGTTCATCAATCCAACTAATTAAATTTGTTCTTCATTAAATATTTATGAATTTTACATTAATTGTATTACACATAAAATAATAAAGGTCTAATATTTTTTCACTTGGTTGACTATATAACACAAATATTTAATGACATTTATTATTTACTTACGAAATAGATCTTCTCCTCATTTTCTTGACCTCTATTTTTTGTTTAGAAAAAGATCTTGTCTCATTTATTTGGGTTTAATAAACTTAAAATTGATGTATATAAGAATTGAACATGATAATCTTATATATAAAATATTATAGAGAACATATCTAAAGTGAATTACATATCTAACATGAGTTAAAAATTTGATTTTGTCTTCTTGTTCTAGTATTACATTATCATAGATCGATGATTAAAAAAATGCAGAAATCATGTAATAATAACTTAATAGTTGGAGTGAAATTAAATTTATAAAAACTGCAGTCTAATATTATAAGTCTATCGAGTATTCAATCCAACAAACTAAATTTGTAATTCATTAATATTTATGAATTTTACATTAATTGTGTCACACATAAAATAATAAGGGTCTAACATTTTTCCACATGATTAAATGACCACATATACAAACATATAATGATATGTTAAAAGTGCATTCGCCCCTAAACTTGTACCGAAAAGTCAGTTACACATTTAAATTATCATGATAATCTATTACACACCTATACTATTTAAAAGTAATTTATTTACTCTCTAAAACTGACGTGGCAAAATAAAATAAATAAAAGTAAATCATGCGCGTCAGATATTTTTTAAAGTAAAAAAAATATAGAAAATCAGAATTATCCTTATACCTCACCCCACACATCTCTTCTTCTTCATACCACACTGTTCTCATCTTCTTCAAACTCAAATAAGCTTAAATGAATCGAAAACAAGAAGTAATATAGTAATAATTTACTTCAAGAACTCAACTTTTTTACCCATAAACATCCAACAAAAAATCAAAATAATACTAGGTGACTTAAGATTTATGAATTTTAATTTGTGTTTGTTCACGTCATTGGCGGGTAAAATTTTGGGGGTTTCTTAGTCGTTGAGCTATGGTGAGATCTTTTTAGTAAACAAGATGAGCGACCAATTGAAGGGGAAGATAATTTTTCTACAATCCTATCTTTTAAGAAATCTCCATGAAGGGCATAGAAAAGGAAAAAAATAATGTGTTCAGATCTAAAAGACATTTGCAATTGGAAGCTTGATTTTCATGGTCAATCAATGGAAGAAACTAAAATAGTCTTCTTGTGTTTCATATTGGAACAGATGAAATTCTTTCGCTATACGAATCAACTTCAAATTTCAGAAAATTTTCTTAGCGGTGATTGTAGAAAGCTTTTTCTTTGCAATTTTGCAATGAAAAAGATATAATTATTAGAGAATTTTACTAATTAATTAGAAATTAATTAGTGTAAAATATAGCTAGCAAAAGATAGTTAATTAATAAAGCAAAAAACAAAAAAGATATTAAAAAATATAATTTCTGACATGGCGCTGACGTATCGCTAATGTGGCAGCGAATATAATACACCACATATTGTGAGAATGGTGTTGTATTAAATTCACTATTAAGTAGTAAAGGTGTGTAATGGATCGTCATGATAGTTTAAGCGTGTTACTGACTTTTCGAAACATGTTCGGAGGAAATTTATGCCTTTTCCTTTATTATTTGTGCATAATACAAATTCATTTTATATAGCATACATATCATAATAAATCAGTAATGTGAGTTAATGTGATTGTACGTAATGTTACGCTACATACATTCAAACAATATAATATTAACACCAATTATGAATCATTTTAATCAACATCCTTTATTTTTTGATTGTTTTAATGACAATATTTTTTTATTTTATAAGTTAATATTTTTAAAGTGCTTATCATTTAAAAAAATATATATATAATGATAATAAAATTTAGCGATCTAGTGATAATGTTAACAATCTCAAATCTTGAAATAAAGTTATATAATCTGAATGAAAAGGTTTTATTTAACATTATTTCTTACTATTGCTCCTTTCACATAATAGAAACAAAAAAAAAAGTTTAAATTTAGACTTTAATTATCAAATTATATTGGTAAATATTTAATTTAAGTATCTGAGCAACTTTTATTATATTGGATATCATAGACATAAATATTTATTACTTATTATTTCTTTTTAGGTACAATTATATATTTTACATTTTTTTCAGTGATAAATTATAGATATTTTTATAAATTACTTAGAATTTTCAAGAGACATAATATATTGAGATAATTTTAAAATTATTATAAAATATTTCACTTGTCTCAAAAAGTATATCTTACTTCTATATTTCATTCTTTGGAAAAACCTTTAAGAGAAAACATTCTCGCGAAATAATTAAATTATTAAAAAACATTTAAAACAATTTCTTGTCTCACCCTGAGATGAGAGAAAAGATCGATTTACTCGAATCCTGCACCTAATCTTGAATCTTACATTGGTTAAGGATGCGATGGGGGAATTTTCTTTTTTCATCAATGTTGGCCCAATCGAGGCTCGTCCATACCCAATTTCGATGGGCCTTCTATTTGTCCCTACCCGTGAACTGATACATGTATCAAATGCTCATAGGAGAAATAAAGTTGACTCTTAGATCTAGAACATAGTGAGTTGCTTCGAGAATTCCTTTCTTTCTCATTCACTCGGGGGAGGGGTGTGAACACACCTGCGTGGATTACATATGACAGTTACAAGAATGTCAGGGAAGTTAATAATACCCGACGACATTCAGGGATGGATGTAGACCCATCGGGCAGGGATAATCATTACGGTCTTGAGAAAAGTGGCGACCATTCTCAAGAACGAAAAAAGACTGAAACTTACAACTTTCATCGTACTATGCTCTCCAAAGAGCAACTCTTCTCAAAATCTCACTCAAAAGGTGGTGAGTTGGAATTCCATTCTAACTAAGGATTCTTGTGATTTTGGAGGATCTAATTAACAGGAGAACCAGGAACGGAGGGCTTTCTCCCCATTCCGCCCGACTCTTTGGTCTTGAGAATCACTGGTTTTAAGAATGAGATGACCCTCTTATCTTCCTTCTCAGAGATCTGGTTATTGAACAAGAAATCGAGAAAAAGGTATCCACAACAATTATTCTTATTACGGAACAATTCATGATATTCATATCGATCTATTATGTGCCTCTGCATCTAGCATTGGGTAGACCTCATACAATAATTGTCCTATCTCTACCCTATCTTTTGTTTCATTTCTTCTAAAACAATCACAAAACATTTTTTTAATTATGAATTTACTATCAGAAATTCAATGCGTAACATTCAATGTGTATACCTGAACAATCTCAGTTTTCAACAAGTAAATATCAATATAAAAAATAAAGTAAAAATTTCATATATAACATATATTATACTAATATTTTCAAGTAATAGCACTATAATTATACTTTTAAGTTGTAACATTACAAATATCAGGTTTTAACAGATTATTAAAAAAAAATAATTAAATAATTGAAATATTTGTTTTGAAAAAATAAAAAGATAAAAAGATTTGAAATAAAGTTACTGAAGGAAATAATAAACAAAGGGAATTTCAAACTAATTAAATTTGAATTAATTGAGGATAAATATTAATTAGCATGATTTAAGAAATTTTAAACTAATTAAGAATATTTAGTTTCCTTAATTCACTCTAATTTGTTAAAATTAATTTAAATCTAATTTTATCCATTTTTATTCCACGTTTCTCTCTCTTCGATTTTTTTCCAGAAATTTTGTTACCGGCGACTAATTGAATTTTTTTCTGTTTGAAAATTTTTGATTTTTTGTGATGGACAACTACGCATCAATATTAATTAAACATGGCGAAAGATGGGATCCTTCAGGTTATTATATCTATTGTTTACTATTTTTCTTTGGATTTCAGTGAAATGAAAAAAAAAAAAAAAAAAGAACCTGTAAAACATACTTTGTGATTTTATTTTTGTAAATCGTCACTAAATTGACTGTGATATATTTTTTTTTTATATAAACAATACATTTCGTTCATAATATGTATTAGTTATTGTGAAACTGTATATTATTGATTTTGTTGGTAAGTTTCTATTTTTTTTATTTTTTTTATGCTGTCAAAATATTAATTTCGTGAGAAACTGCACATATACATGAAAGATTTGAGTATAAATGTATAATATATAAATATTTTTATTAGATTGCGTACAAAGATTAAAATTATAATATTGATCACTATTTTTTTTTCCTGAAAATATAAATTAAATGTATAGTTTTGAATGAATTTCTTAGTATAAATGTAATGAAATTTGTATGAAAGTGTTTTACTTATGTGTAAATAAAATTATTGAGAATTTTGAAGAATTGTGTTGACACCCAATTTTGGCCTTCCACAATATAAATTAGTCATCGAGCTTCTTAAATTTTAAACTATTTGAAATAATTAACTTTATAAAATTTTAAATATTTTTCGAATTATTTTAAGTAATTTTGTCATTATTATAAATTTTAAAATGTTAAAAAATAATTTATATATTCTATATAATTTTGCATATATTTATTATATTAAGGTTTAAAAATCATCTCAAAAAGATTTTAGTTTTGCTTAAATATTTTATTAATTAGTTTAGCTAATTTATAGTTTATATATATATATATATATATATATATATATATATATATATATATATTAATAATTTATGATTAAGTTAATTATTTATTTCTTTAAGATTAAGAAGTTCGATAATTAATATTAATTCATCTTATTTATGTTTTAGTCAAATTTATCAATTAAATTCAAATTGGCTAACTTCTTAATTTCCATGGGCCAAAGTTGTAATGCATGGGCCATTTTACTATTACAATTTTGGTCATTTCTTTTACCTCTTTTCAACCCCATTTGCAAATCAAATCTTGGGCCTTTTTCGAGTTTTCAGCAGCCCATTTCTTCATCATCATTCAAAGTTCCAGCCCATCCCAATACTACATATGCAAAAGCAATTACATACACAACAATACTAAACCGACTCCACCCCCAAATTTTCTTCTTCTTCCTTGTTTGTGAAACCCAAAAATTCTACGCCACAAAAATCAGCGAAAATCCCTGCAAATCACGAGAATCCCGCAGCAAATCACGTCCTCTTCCCTTTCTCTTTCTTTTTCGTTGAAAATTTGGTACCATGGACAACTTTATTTCTTATCTCTTCAAAATTTGAATTTGAAAATCGACCCCGAATTCCTCTATATAAACCTCCATCTTCTTTAGTGTTAGAGAGGGCAGAAAAAATTGTGGTGAGGAAAATAAAGTTAGAGGAGATCGGATCTTTTTTTTTGAAGAAAAAAAATTGATAGATTTTTTTTTTCAAAGAAAAAATCCGATCTCCTCTAACTTTGTTTTCCTCACCACAATTTTTTCTGCCCTCTCTAACACTAAAGAATATGGAGGTTTATATAGAGGGATTCGAGGTCGATTTTCAAATTCAAATCTTGAAGAGATAAGAAATAAAGTTGTCCATGGTACCAAATTTTCAACGAAAAAGAAAGAGAAAGGGGAAGAGGACGTGATTTGCTGCGGGATTCTCGTGATTTGCAGGGATTTTCGCTGATTTTTGTGGCGTAGAATTATGGGTTTCACACACAAGGAAGAAGAAGAAAATTTGGGGATGGGGTCGATTTAGTATTGTTGTGTATGTAATTGTTTCTGCATATGTAATATTGGGATGGGCTGGAACTTTGAATGGTGATGAAGAAATGGGCTGCTGAAAACTGGAAAAGACCCAAGATTTGATTTGCAAATGGGGTTGAAAAGAGGTAAAAGTAATGATCAAAATTGTAATAGTAAAATGGCCCATGCATTACAACTTTGGCCCATGGGAATTAAGAAGTTAGCCAATTTGAATTTAATTGATAAATTTGAATAGAGAAGAGAAAAGAAGAAATCGATAGGGAAATTTTTCCATCTAAAAAATACATGCCTCAAATGTGTTCAAAAGTTAAAGGTCAAGAGTTAAAAAAATAAAATAAAATATTAATAATATAATTTTCGATTTTTCGAGTTCATCGGAATCTTGTTTAGTTTAAGTTCGTGGTGAAAGTTGCTTTGTGGTTAAGCTCGTCGTCTCAGAACGCTGCCTCAAGAAAGGTAAAAAAAAATTATACCTCTTATTTCGACACGATATTTGCGAGATTAGAAATCTGTTGTTTGTGTTTGGTTGTCGATATCTGTGATCGGGGTTTCATGTCTTTGTATGTTCGTAATTAGTATTTTCCTAATACGTGTTTTGCCTTTTTACATATTGGAAATGTTTCTCTTTCGAGAATGTGGCCGAGAATCTGATTGCTCCATTGCTTTCTGAGCGTTGTTTTATTTGTTTTGGTGTTACACATTAATCAAAAAAAAAAAATGAAAATTTTATTCGATATTGTGTATGTTATCTGATAAATGATAATGTGCTCTTTTCACAATCTATGGCCTGCTATAGTATCAAAGGAATGTGATTTTATGTTGGCTTAAGTTAAGCAAATGTTTTCTTAGTATATCTCCCTATGTGTCTTGTAATTTAGTCATTATATATTTCCCTCTATTGTCTTGAATGCTATCTAATGCTTTGAGCTTTCGAGTTAAATAATCAATTTGGTCAAGCTAGTAGTTTGTTTAGTTCTTGGTTGGATCGAGAGTAATTGGGAGTAGCTGCGGTGAGTCTTAATATCAAAAATCAGTAGCATTATTTAATGGGTTTATGTGGCAACATCTTATTTCTTTTAATTTTTCTTATCAAGTTCCTTGATTATATGTGTATACATAAATTGAGTTATGGTGTTGAACTATGCTTTGTCTTAAAAATGGGTCTTTGTGAATATCTTAAATACAACCTTACTAATGCATTTTTCTGCCTTTTAACTCGAAAGTATTTACTTAGTTGTATTGCTATTTATTTTGGAGAATGATCCGCTTTTTCTTTGTTCCATAGAATAATTTCTTATTATTGTGCATTTATTGGATGTCACTTGAAATGTTTTCACTTGATTAAGTGATGGAAATTTTGATAGTAGCATATCTATAATGTTGAAAATGATGCTGTAATATTTGTTTGTTAGTGTGATTGAACTTTTGTGAGAGTAATTATATTGGTCTAGTTTCAATATGCCATGTGAGTTTGAATATTTTGTTTTGACACTCTTAGAAATAAGTAAATTATGTGTTTATTGCATTTTGTCAGTGAACATTTCTACTTTGAATTATTGTTTGCAAAAATGTCATATTGCTTCATTTTCTCTTACGAACTGTTGGGAGTACTACTTATGCTCCTTTTCATTTGTTTATGCATGTGAAAACCCGAATCGAGTCCTCACGGACTCTATCTCCTCGCCTTGTCATTCGATGATTGGGCCATGGAGGCCCAATTTACTTTTATCGAGTCAGATAACCTTGAGGAATCGAAGAACAAGTCTTTTGAGTTGAGGAACAGGTCTTGGAAAGCAGAAAAATGAGTTGTATACATTTGATATACACTGATAGACAACCAATGTATACAAAAACCGGATTGGGTTAAAACCCAAAAATCTGCAGCAAAATTGGCCCAAAAAGGGGCCCAATTTCATTATCTCTTTCACTCTTCTAATTGTTTGATTATGTTGACTAGTTTCATCTAACTCTCACTTTAGAATTGGTAATTAACTTACTTAAATCCCCAAAAGATGAGTTATTTTCTTTATGTTGGTTTACTATTTAAACATCTTTTGCAATCATTTTTTTTTATGTCAAGTATATGAGTAAATTAATATCATTAGTTAAGTCAAATCCATGTTTTTTAAAAGATATATTCTTTAATGCTTTTCGCTTAACCATTTTACTATTTTTTAAAAATTATTTAAGTAAGGTGAAGATTTTATTCTTTCGTTAATTTGGTTTGAGTTATTATCTTTTAAAATGATAAAAAAATAAAAAATAATCTACTTTCGTTAAATTCTGTTCACTTATAAATTTCAAAAATCATAATTAAGGTTCCATTTTAAAAAAAAAAAAAAAAAATTAATTTTTGTTTAAATTTTTTCTTAAAGTTGATTGAATATTGTTAATTATTATATTATATTAAATCATGTTCCTAAGAATAAAAATAAATAAATAATTAACCTAAGTCATAGGATAACCGCATGTTAGCGGGCGCTTCAAATGCCTTAAAAACCTTCTTGAAGCGTAAATAAGAACATCTTACCCATTTTCTCTAAATTTATTAAGATTTAATCTGTTAAAATCTTTTTAAATTAAGTTTTCTTAATTTCTTTAAAAAATTAAGTGGCGACTCTTTTCTAAGTATTTTTCTCAAATTGTTTTATACTTAGAACATTTCAAAAAAGTGATTTTTCTAAAGATAGTAAAATTACGGCATAACAAATTGTATGACAAGTGTTTTAAGTTGGTATGAAATTTGAAATGTAATTGTTTATATAAATTTTGTCTATTATGTATAAATTTGTGTGAAAAAAATGAAAAATTTAGTATGAGAAATATATAAATTTGATATGAATGATGATTGTATCTATGAAACTTGTATTAAGTGGGTATGAAAGCTAAAGTTTTATTTTTTGATGAAATTTATTTTGTAGTTTACTGTCTAAATGAATTTGTATGAAAAAATAATGACAAGTATATTTAATGTTTCAAAACGATGATACCATGCGGGCATGGAATGACAGTTATTAGATACAGAAGACTGCATGAAACAAAATACTGCTCTCCATTTTATAGCCTGAAGAATTTTCAAGATGCATATGCTATCCCTGTTGAACCTCTCTCATGCGAGAGTACATGGGATATACCATGTTATGTTTCAGCGCCTAAATTGATATTGCCCAATCCAAAGAGAACAGTAGAAAAATCGCAATTTGAACGCTAGAAGAAATTTGCTGATGTGAAATTCAAACGGCCTAAAGTTACTTGCAGTAGATGTCGTCAAGTTGGCCACAACAAAACGACATGTTCAAATTATCCTGTGCAAAAAAATGATTGTTTATCTTTTTAGACTATATATATCTTTTATTTTATTGTCTTTTAGACTCATGTTTTATTTTGATATGAAATATAAATTGGTGTGAGATGCATTATATCTTAGTGTTTAATATACTGTTCAATTTTTATACGCTATTCATTGATTATTGATACATATTTAATATACCTGGAAATAAAATTTATCCAGATTAATATATAATATAGTGTAAATATATGTGCAGATTTCAGATTCCAGATTCCAAATTTCATATACGCAATTCATTAATTATTCATACATATTTCATATACTTCAAAATAAATTTTATTCTATATTAATATATAAGATACTGTAAATATAGTGTAATATATAACAAACTTTATATAAATCTTATTAAAATTTCATTCCAACATGAACTTCAGTTTATATCACACATATTATACCAACAATAATTGTATTTCATATAATCACACAATGCATATCATTTGTATTAAAATATTATATCACAATTAATACAATATTCAATCATAACACATTAAATTCAGTGTCATACACATATTAGTTAAAATTTCACACACGTTTCATCTCGTAAGTGCACAATTCAGATACACACTGATATTTTAAAATAGTGAATCCAAATAGTATGAAGTTTATGTATCACTAGTATCCGAAAATTATAATAGTCAAACAATAATTCAGATGTAGATTGTATCTCACTGGAAGAAAATATATGATATTATATATCATCAAATACTAAAATACAAAAAAATTGTTCAAAAGTATAAAATAAAAAATAACATTTAATTCTAAAAAAGTAGAAGGTGAAATCAACTAATTCAAATTTCTTGTCCGAAGTCTTGGTATTGGATAATTGGTGTTATTCGAAACATATTATTTTGCTATGCGAGGTCCATCAAATTTGCTAGCAATCGTACCAGTAACTTCACTCTACTAATCGCGTCATCCTCAGTCTTTGATTTTTCATAATGCCATAGGATTGTTTGAACCTCTCTCGCCCGAGAAAACTCAACAGGTCACTAAAAACATTCATGTTTGTACATGAAGACTAGTGTGTATCTTCCTTGCCTATAAAATTAAATTGTTTATACAGAATTAAAACAAACTTTACACCAATCCTATTCAAATTTCATTCCAACACTAACTTCATTTATGTCACACATATTATACTGACAGTAAATCAATTTCATATAAACATTCATATAATCAAATAATTCATATAATTTTTATTAATCAGATTAAATTCAGAGTCCAACACATATTAATCAGATTAAATTCAGAGTAGAACACATATTAATCAGATTTTATACATGTTTCATTCAAATAATCTGTTTTGAATATAAAATAATCATTATGTAAAAATAATAATAATGTGAAATTGAGGCGGGTCTTTCAAATTTTAATATGATTTTTAGATATTTAAGATGTTAATTATTTTTTATTTGTGCAAATTTATTGTGAAGATGTCCATTAAGTTATCCATAATTAATGTATTTTTCGCCGATCGTTATTTTTTTTACTCAAAATAATTACAAATTATAAACAAATATTATCTACATTCAAAATAATAAAGCAATAACCAAAGAAAATGAACTTAACACTATAAGTCATTAAAACGAATTCTGTAATTTCGAAAGAATTATACACTTACTTAAATTAAAGCAAAAAAAAAGAAATAATTTTAAGAAAATAAATTCCCGACACATGCTGAAGCAGGAACATCGACACAGACATGACTGCTTCATCGTGAAGTTTTAAATTTGAATCTAAAAGTCATAGCTAAAATGAATTTCATAATTTCAAAAAAATTATACACAAATTAAATTAAAATAAAATAATTTTTTTTAATTTTTTCCGAAACACGCTTAAAACAGATACACATAACTGCTTCACTGCAAACTATCAAAGTAGAACAGAAGAATAAATTTTTGAAACACACTGAAACAACCATGTAACGAAAACGTGTTTGCTTTAGCACAAACAGTCTCCCGTAATGTCATTTTCCCAAATTCAAACACCCAACCAACTCAACCAACCCAGGATGTCTAGAAAAGAAAAAAAAAAGAGAAAAAAAGGAAAAGAAAATCGAAAACAAAGTCAAAATAGTTCTGAAGTTATCATTGCCTGAGTGAGCTTGACGACGGCGGCGGCGGCGACTATGACGGCGACGAAGCTGGAAAACACTGCTCCAAAGTGATTTCACTTCTCATTTGATTCCTTCTTCAAAAAGTCATTCTCAGGCTCCGTAATTCTCTCACCATCAATTTCAATTTCACCAAAAATAGTAACATCGTTTCCTCTTTTCACATATGAAATTGATGCTCTTGAATTTCCCCTTTTTGAACTGTTCACAATGCGCTTTTGATTGCTAGAATTAATGGACCGGTGTTTAAACTCAATTATATTGCGTCGTCTTTTTTTCTCTGTTTGCTGTTGCAATTAAAGAGTTAAAGTTCTAAATTCCGTGGTTCTGCTGTAGACTTGGAATTACCAGTCGTTTCATATAGTTGTTGCTGCTTTGACTGCCATTTAGCTATCTTTTTGATAATAATGGTTAGAAGCCTGCGCACAACTCGTCTAATTCCACGGCTACCTCCCGCCACTAATAGGTACCACTAGGATAGAGAAGAATTCGCCTGGTGTTTTTGTCTATGCTAGGATTTGAATATGAGACTTTATGGTTCTCAACCCAGTTCATTGACTACTAAGTCACACACTTGGGTTGCCATTTAGTTATCTTTTGTAGCCGAATTTTGTACTTCTAGAAACAAATTGCAATTACCTTGCCTGGACGCAAGCTGTACATTATCTTCAATACAAGTTGTTGACCGGCATACAAAAATTCCTATTCAGCTATGTTAAGGATGGGTAAAATAGCTAGTGAGTCTATTCTTCTTTATTTGCCTTTAAGGTGTACCTGAAATTAAGTACTATTCTAATAGAAGGGTGGTCGCCTCAAGGATCATTATGAAGCAAGTAAAGTTACATCCGTTCTTAAGATCAATTAAATGCTAGAATGTTTCTCAACAAATGGTTGGTAGATTGAAAGGGGTGATAGCAAGTTGGTAGATTCTTAGCAAATGACATTCATTAAAGGGAGACAAATTATGGATGCGGTCTTGATTGCCAATGAAGCTGTTGATTCTAGAGCTAAGCAGAAGAAACCAGACATTCTATGTAAGTTGGACACAGAGAATGCTTATGACCATGTTATTGGAGATACCTTATGAAGGTATTAGGAATGGTAGATTTTGGGAAAAATTGATTGAAATGGATAGAGCAATGTATTTCAACAATCAGCTTCCGGCAGTATTTTTCCAATCACATAGAGGACTCAAGCTTAAGTTACTAGTTTCAAAATAAATAAAAAATAGAGGACTCAGGCAAGGTGATCCTTTGTCACCTTTTCTGTTCCTAATTGCTTTGGAAGGACTAAATAACATGATCAAGACATCCAAATTAAAAGGTTGGATAAAGGGTATTTGAAGTGTCCAGAGAAGAGATTGACAATTTGGAAGTGACACATCTACAATATGCAAATGATACACTTATCTTTTGTGATGTTAAGGAAGATCAACAGAAGCACTTAAGAGTGATTTTGGTTCTGTTTCAAGGGGACTCTAGTCAGCATATGAAATGCAGAAAGAGTCTAATGTACCCTATTAATGAAGTCAACAACATGTTTTGGATAGCAATAATCCTTGGTGGTGAGTTGGCACTCTACCAACTACATTCTTGGGATAACCTTTCGGAGCCAAATCTATGTTCATAGATATATAAAACAGTGTCACTAAGAAGTGTGGGAAAAAAACTAGCCCCGTGGAAAAGACAATACTTTTCGACGAGTGAAAGATTGACTTTAATCAATTTAGTACTTGATGTTCTTCCTACTTAATGATGTTCCTTTTTCCTATCCCAACAAGGGTCGCCAAGAGGCTGGACAGTATTAGAAGGGAATTTCTATGGCAGGGTAATAAGGAAAAGAAAGGATTTCACTTGGTAAAGTGATAAGTGGAAAGAAGAATGGTGTTTTGGGGATTAAGAACCTAAACTTGCAAAGTAAAGCTCTTCAAATGAAATTGGAAGTATGCAAATGGTAAACCAACCGATGTGGGAATGTGTGATTGGGATAAATATATAGCAAAAGACAAATGGATGATCAAAGAGGTGACTTTCCCTAATGAGGGTGGCATTTGGAGGTCCATTAGGAATCTGTGGGATGGAGTGATGAACAACTCGAAGGTGAAATATTTAATGGGAGAAAGACCATGCTTTGGAAGGATAACTGGCATGAAAAAGGCAACTTGGAAGATTTATTTCCTGATGTTTACAACTTAGTTACAATTCAACAAGGGTTTATAACAGATTTATGGACACTACGGGGGTGGAACTTAAACTTCAGAAGACAACTCAATGACTGGGAGGTTTAGAGAGTAGCTGAATTTCTCAAGACACTGGAGCCTTTCATTGAACTTCAAATAAGGGAGGATCTTATAGTGGACAGAAAACAATAGTGGAGTATACAAAGTCAATAGAGCTTATAAACTGATGAATCAAACAAACCGACAAATTACAAATTGGCCATGAAAACAAATATGGAAAAACAGTATATCCCATAAGGTATCTTGCTTTGACAGGTTGTTGGCCAAAGAAGCAGCTCTTACTCAAGAAAGTGTCATGAAGAGAGGGATAACCTTATGCTCTAGATGTTTTCTTTGTGGGGAGACTTTAAAGACCGTTAACCATCTGTTTCTACACTGCAAGTACGCTCAACAATTATGGAGAATCTTTTAAAGTCTCAAAGGCATCTCTAGGACTATGCCTAGGAAAGTTTCTGAGGCTTTAAAGAGTTGGGAGGAAGCAGGAGTACTAGCAAAAGATAGAGGCAGATGGAGATATCTCTCTACTTCAATATGGTGGGCAATGTGGAAAGAGAGAAACTCTAGGTGTTTTGAGAGCATAGAGAATAGTGTGCAGAAAGTGAAGCTCAACTGCATTTTGCCTGTGTTTTTGGTGCAATCAGTTGTACTCCACAATGATATTGTCTCTATAATTGATGTTGTAGACTCAATTTAGCCATAAAGCAGTAAGAATTGGGGCAACTTTTATATAAGGTTTCAAAACAACCCATGTACTGTTTCGTGATATAATACAAAGTTACCAAGTTCAAAAAAAAAAGAAAGTTTCTCAGCAAATGGTTGTATTAGGAAGTTCTGATTTACTTTTTTCTTCTGCTTCATCTTCTGTCTGGTTCTTGTCAATTGTTTCTCCAATATGAATTAAGTTCTCTTGAGTCTTTCTTGATCGATGGTTATGTAGGCAATTTGGTCTTGTTATTCTATCTTTTTTTCTCTTGTCTTCTTTCTGGTGCGCTATTGATTGTTTCCTTGGGGAGATTTGGAGGAGTTAAGGTTGAGAACCTCAGATAACATGTTTGGTGAATAAATGTCAACTTCCAGTCTTGAATGTTCTTCTAGTTTCTTTACAGATTCTTCACTAAAGGTGAATGATGGTGGTGGTGCACATGGTTTGGAAAATTATAAGGAAAATTCGAGGTTCTGGATTTCGTAAACATGGTTCGCTGCCCTCTGTTTTTCCATACCTTTCTTTCCCACTTCTTGTAGTGGCAAAGCACGTTGAATGATGAAAAGAAGATCCGTGTATGGAGTCTTCTTGCAGTTCTGTGTCTTTGATTGGTCAAATGAGATAGATAGCTGCTTTGTGATCTAACATTCTTGCCAATACATTATCTTCATTTTGCGAGGGAGCAACAAATTGCTTTTTTTCTTTCCCTTTGTCTATTTTCTTTTTTTGGTTTGGGGGTGTGGGGAGAGATTGTTAACATGGATGTTCCCTTATTCATCGTTTGTCTATTTATCTTTCTGATGTTTCTTCAGGGAATGATTACTTTTGGGGACTCCTGGATCCAGGAATATAATGAAGCAGGAAAACTCGCGGATGACATCATTTACATGATATCTGAAAGCAATTTGTTGCCCACAACAGGCCCGGAAGCACAACGTCATTCATCTTTAATAAGGAGGAAGATCACAATATTAGGATTTAGACTTGATAGCTTACAGTCTATGGACTCTAAGCTTCCTGGAAAGCAACGCTTGTGAGTTTTCCTAATCTAAGTCTTCTTATGCTTAATGTTGTTTAAATGTGTTAAATTGCTAGTACTTTGGCACCCTGTTCATATGACTCTTGTCGTGCTGTTAGAGAACTTTGTATATGTTCCTAAATAGGTATTGGATAGTTGTATTTGACCTGCACTGAGTATATTTTCATTTCATGATGGTGAATACTTATATTAGTTGAAATGTGTTTCTGGTTATATTTTCTTTAGAAATCATATTTTGGCTTCTTATCCAGGGTGATCCATACCTAATCCACTTTAATATTGGTCAATCAATTTTCAATCAGCAAAAAAAATATACTGGGCAATCAAATATTTCCTGGCTTCCTTGCTTACTGTTAGAATATGAATAGGTTTATACAATCCTATTAGAATAGGAATAGTTTATACAATACTATTAAAATAGGAATAGGTTTATATAATCCTATTAGAATAGGAATAGGACTGCTAAATAGTATCTTATTTGGTAAAGGATTGTATTCTATGGTCTATAAATAGGGTCTCATGTAATAATGTAGATACAACAACAATTCAATATTATTTTTTCCCTATATTTTTCACATGGTATCAGAGCCTCTATGATCTTGGTAAACAATCAAAGAGCTTCAGCTGTCGGCGGGCGGCTATTACTCATATATGCCGCCCGTCTGGCCAATGATTATGTTAGCAAAAGTTGGGTCACCGTGTATCTTTCTAGTGACTATTTTCCCATATTTAATTTTGTAGCACCGTCCTATCTTTCCGGTGATTACTTTTTCATATTTAATTTTGTAGCACCGTCCCATCTTTCCGGTGACTACCTTTTTTTGCATATCTGATTTGCGTAGCACCGTGCATCTCCCGGACTACTTTTCATATTGAATTTGTGTAGTACCGTGGATTTTTTTTTCCGAACTATTTTCTCATATCTGAGTTGCATAACATCATGTGTCTTTTCAGTAACTTAGATTTTATTTGCATAGTTCCATTCGTCTTTTCCGGTGACTCCTCAAATCTGATTTGCGTAGGGTTGTGCCATCATTCCAATCCTACCTATATAATTTCTCTTTTTCATTAGGGTCGTGCCATCATTTTGACCCTACCCATATTATTTCTCTTTTTTTGTCAATGGGGTCGTTCCAACTATCCTATATAATTTCTATTTTCTAGTTGGGTCGTGACATCATTCCGACCCTACCTATATAATTTTATTTCTTAGATTGTGACCATTTTTAGCCATCAAATCTAATACTACGGCATATGAGCATGTTCCAATAATTTTTTGGTGACTTTCTTATTTAATATTAACTCATCCATTGATGCCAACATGATCCATATACTTTATATTAGATTTGAGCACTTCGTTGCTCAGTGGGAGTTTAGTAGCCTTGTATGTCGATTGTGTTGTGTCATCGATTGTGCAGATCACTCTATGGTCTAGAACAATTTTTTCTCAAGCTTGGGTTGGGAAGTTCAACACCAACATTATGAATCAAATTCAGTATTTCATGCGAAGATTAAGCACATTGAGATTTACTGGCATTATGCATCAAATCCAGTATTTAATGAGTACAAGCACATTAAGATTGACCATCAATTTTGTGAAGTCTGCAAATATCTCACCAAGCCCCTCATCGGTCCCCGTGTTAATTACATTTGTAACAAGCTAGATGCATGAATTGTACGCACTAGCTTGAGGGGGAGTGTTAGAATATGAATAGGTTTATACAATCCTATTAGAATAGGAATACTTTATACAATACTATTAAAATAGGAATAGGTTTATATAATCCTATTAGAATAGGAATAGGACTGCTAAATAGTATCTTATCTGGTAAAGGATTGTATTCTATGGTCTATAAATAGGGTCTCATGTAATAATGTAGATACAACAACAATTCAATATTATTTTTTCCCTATATTTTTCACACTTACAATTCTATTAAGAGGGTAAAAATCGATCTGATACAACAAATCGACCTCACTTATCATGAACTATGCATAGTTACATATTCAATCCGCAACTACTGAATTATGCAAAGTGAAATATTTTCTTCCTTTCCCTTAAAAAATGTAAAGCGCCACAAGGCATGCAATTTGCAATGGAGAGTGTAATAGGGAAATGGATAGCAAAGACAAGTCATTGTTAGTGATTTGTCCAAATGGAGGATTATAGAAGAGAAAGTATTTCAAATAATCAGCTCTCTTCTGTAGTCACTGTTGACAATGTCCAGAGTCTAAGTTGTGTTAGTTTGCAGAACTTTTACTTTTATACTTTGGGAAATGTACCCTTTTTCTTATTAATATCTTGAGGGTGGGGGAGGGGCAAGTGTCACAAGAATTTGTAGCAGTTGTCTGTCTGCATATATCTTTGAACACATTGGCCTAATAACATTACTTTTGTATGGTGATTCTGTATAGATTTGTTAAGCCTTCATCTTTATGCAGGGCAGAGAAAGAGATGAATCGTCGCAAGGATATGCTTGCAAATTTAAAATCAAAAGCAACCGAAATGGCCTCCACTTTGAATATGTCGAGCTTTGCCAATACGGACAGCTTGCTTGGACCAGAAACAAAGACAGCAGATGCTACGAGCAGAACCACAGACCTTGACAATTATGGTGTTGTTGGTCTTCAAAGGCAAATTATGAAAGGCAAGTTGTTATATACTTTTGAGAACTTCTCCTACTGTTGGCTTTTCTGTTTCTTTTATATGTTATTTGTTGGCTTTACTATTAATGCAGAACAAGATGAGGGGCTTGAGAAATTGGAGGAGTCTATGATGAGCTTCAAACATATAGCATTGGCAGTTAATGAGGAGCTTGACTTGCAAACAAGACTCATTGTACGAGTAGAATTTTTGCTGGTTCCTATTGAACTACCTCCACAACTTAGTTTCCCTATGAAATACTGCTTTTCTGTTATTGAAGTAGGATGTTGACTTCATTGTCTGACTCAATGCAGGATACCCTGGACGAACATGTTGATGCTACTGACTCAAGACTTCAGGTGACAATTTTGTTGCTTTTGTAACAACTCATGCAAACCAGATATTGTTGGTACTAATTTTTTCTGGGATTGCATTTCATTACTTCCTTAGGAGTCTAGAGTGGTATATGTGTTTATGGAACACCAACTTTTGCTCAAACCCTGCATATGATCAAAACATCCACTTAATATTTTAAAGTATCTGACTGTGAGCCCAATTATTATTGTATTTCTACTTGAGCTCATTGTAGGAGCTCATAAACTTTAAATTCTTGATCTTCCTCTGAAGAAAATGAGTTTTAGTGTAGAAGCTAATACCATTTACTCTAAGCCAATACAATCTTCATTCCTCATAACTTAAAACTTTTTTTTTTCTCTACCCATAAACCTGTCTCATTTATACAGGGCAGACTATGTTTTGCGTTAGTTATGTGGTGGCTTATGACCCTAGAAAAAAAAATTCTTTTTTGTTGGTTTTTATGGGGAAGTGGGGGTGGGGTGGGATGGGCGTTGAATGCTCTAAGAAAATTGATCCTTTTATTGATATGATGGAAAAATATGTTAACGAGTGGATAATCCTACTGAAAAGTGTGATATTTGAACATGTAATCCAGAAATGACCTAAAGAAATAGGACTGTGACACTAACATAGATAAGGCTGCTTTTAACTGTTTCAAACTCTCTTCTATTTCTCTCGTCCTTAAGTGCAATGGGTGATAAAGGAGACTACTTCACACGGTCTACTCCTCTGTTTTCAACCTTTGAACTTCAAGCATAACCATTCTTGACACCACCCATTCAATTCCAAACATGTTCCAGGCGATGCACCATTATGGAATCAGGTAATGAGACTGAGAAGTTTGATTGTGCTCTCAACGGTTTATTGAAACTTCATCTATAGACCTTAACGCTGTACAAGAAAAATGGGAAAAGAGGGGCATGTGACAATTCCTGGACTACACACATTGATGAGGAAGGGCAAACTTACTATGTTTACTAAACATAGTGTTATGCACCATGGAATCTCATTAACATATGCTGCCGTTAGTAGAATTTTGGTGCTTATATTTGTCCCCTGTAAAATTAACTACTTCTACGCACTATCTGCTTCTTTTCTTTTATAATGTGCAATTGTAGCTATATATTCTCAAGAAAAATCTGCACGATTGATAAAAAAAAGGGGGGTGGGGACTGCCATGATCTTTGGAGATTAGGGAAGTCTGCAAATTACAGAGTTCCTCAAATCCACAATCTTATCCAGAAGCTTTTGATCCGTCCCATCTGATGTTAACACATTTTCTCTAGGAGCTTTAGGCGGAAAAGAAATGAAAAGAGAACAAAGAAAAGAAAATATCCTATTATTCTGATACTTGTGAACTTGCAATTTGAGGGACAAAATACTATCTGTATTCTGTTGAGAATGGTAAGGTTTTGTATAAATGAGGCACCAGAGAAACAAAATGTTAAACATAATATTCATAGTCAAAGAACTTCCAACTCTGGGCTCACTTGGAGAGTTTTGGGTGTCCTGTTGCTGCTCTTACCTCGAGGACTTGCACTAAAAGTTTATCTTTATATTTCTTTCAAGTTTGCTTGGCCTTCTATATTCCACTGATTGCTTGAGTATGTTTTTGTTGGATGGGAAAATGTAAGAGATCTCAATGCATGTTAACAGAGCAGTTATATATATACTTATGAATCTTGGTGATGTCTGAGATCTTTCAGTTTTCTGCTTTTATGCATGTTTGTGCGAGTTGCAGGATATTGATAGAGAAATGCAGTTCTTTCCTTCATCTTTTTCTTCTACAATACTCTCTTGGTGATAATTCCCTGTTCACATTTGACTTGGTGTTTCCTGATAATTGAACAGCGAGTGGGGAGGAAGGTTGGAATTTTGAACAAACGCACAAAATGTGGTTGCTCTTGCATGTGCTTGCTTTTATCGGTGATTGGGATTGTACTACTTGTTGTAGTTATATATATGTTGATCAGGTATCTGTAATTGGGTCGGACAGAAGGTAAACTGTAAATGCAAAAGAACTAGTACATTGAGTGTAAGTCGGGAGAATTCAAACTTTTGAAATCTTCCCTCTGCTTTTGTTTTTGTTCATTGCTTGGTGTGATTTGATATGTTCCATGATCTTGAATTCTTCATTGAATATATGTACTTTTTCTGAGCTTCGAAACGGCCAAAGAGGAATGAGTGGAATATGAGTTGACAAATTGAATATAATTTACAAAACAAAGAAAGAAGAATATTTGTTATTGGTAAAAAGTTAATTCATTAGTGTGGGAAGTAAAAGAAAAATATTAGTTATAAGTGGAAGTTACTGAGTTTAATTTTCTGGAAACATATACTAGATGAGTTGGAGAATGGAAAATAGTTTCTCCTTAGCTTGTTAAATTCTCCATTAGATAGGTACGAAGCCACTCGGCTGAAAGGAAAAGGAATAACAATAATGCTACACCCCAAAACTATATGGAGCCCTTCCAAATGAGTAATGACCTAGATACAAGTTGTTCAGGTGAAAGTTACAAAAGCAACAAATTAAGATTCTCCTACCAAGTTTGGTGAATACTTGGGTTGCCAGCAAGAAAATAATCAACTGGTACAAAATGTTACAGGTAATAAACGTACTGTACATGCATGTTATAAGAGAAGAACACCAAATTATGGTATGCATCTCGTAAAACCTTGTCATGATTTCTACAGCTACATGCAAACACAAATCTGACCCCTTGTGGGACAAATAAGTAGAGTGCAAGAAAAAGAAAATGTAGAGATAACAAACTTAGGAGCTAAAAGAATAGATTCCGAGCAGGTGGTTGAGGTTTTGTGGAAGGAGAGTTTGATGAGCTTAGAGTATCAGGTGATACCGTGCTTTCTGTGGTTCCTTTGCTGTTGTCAACCAGCTTTGCTCCTCGAGGGTTGTTTAGAAGAGTATTCTGAAAGGACTGTGTGAAACCAGTTGCAATTATAGTGACATGGATCCCTCCATTAAAACGCTCATCCACAACAGCACCAAATATGATGTTGGCGGATGGATCAGCCAAACTTGTGACAACCTGTGAGGTACGTAGTTTTCAAAGCAAATCACTATACAAATACTGCCTTGTAAATGAAGGATAAATGGTTTGTTTCAAGAACTTCTTGAAAGTTTGGAAAAACAAAATACATAAAAGAAGTTGAGTTCAGTGCACCTGGGATACCCTATTGACCTCCTGCAAAGTTATATCTTTCCCCCCAGTAATGTTATATACAATTCCAGTTGCAGATTGAATTGAGGATCCAATTAGAGGAGCCAGAGTAGCTTGTTCAGCGGCTTCTTCAGCACGGTTCCTACTGGAAGAAGCCCCAACCCCAAGCATTGCCGTTCCAGAATTTTTCATGATCGCCTTTACATCAGCAAAATCCACATTTACCAGCCCAGGTATCTGCAAATAATCAGAATGCATTCAAAATTAGTTTAGTTTAGTTATATGAATCATCTGGCGTACCATGAAATTCAAAAGAGAACTTCATGTGGATCAGATACTGAAAGAAATGAAGGAACTCACAGTTATTATATCAGATATTCCTTGAACGCCTTGACAAAGTACATCATCAGCAAGAAGAAAAGCATTTTGAAGTGGTGTCTGCTCATCAGCAATATCGAGAAGACGATCATTGTGAATTACTATAAGAGTATCAACATTTTTTTGAAGTTTTTCAATTGCTTCCATAGCCTGAAACGTCACCAAGATCATATTACAATCACGAAAGCATTTTGGATGACGGGAACATATGATTTAGCATTAAAAAGAAAATCAACCAGTTAGTACAATTTTGATCATCTTGTTGAGGTTTAGACTGCTTACAATGTTACCTTAGAGTACACTCAAAATCCATTAGACTCACCATAGTCCACCTAACTACCATTAAAGGTTGGTGATTCCAACCTCCCCCCATCCCCGAAAACCCACACATATGGTAAACCCCACGTCTACGCCTTTCCTACTGGGGATGGGATGGAAACAGTGGATTTTGATGGAAAAACGCGGACTAAGACATAAATGTATATGGTCAAAATAATGGAAATAAAATGGGAAAATAATGACACCAAGAATTTTACGTGGAAACCCTTTTAAATAAGGGAAAAATCACGGGCCAAGAGGAGCAATTGATATCATTATAGGAATTTTATATTGTGTAGTCACAAATACAATCCTCAAAGTAACTATAACACACTCAAAAGGAATAACACTCTTTTGATTTCCACATTACTAAGATAGCACTCACACGGTTTTTCTTCACATACTATTTTTCTTATATAGTCTATGGAATACCTCACTTTGCTCTCAAATATTTTTTTCCCCCTCTAAGTTGGTGTGTTCTACAAATGAGCAAATATGCTCTATTTATAGTAAGAGAAAACCATGCCTATGTCACTAATGACATAGACAAATGTAGCAAATTTCAAAAGAAGGTTGCAAATCTTACCAATTTGCCAACCACCAAATCTTCTATTTCCATTTCTTGCACCAATTTCTTTTTCACCAATTTGTTGTCACTATCATTTTTAACAATTGCTTGCAGCAATTGAGTAGCAAAAGTTGACAAAAACATACGGAATGAACTCTAAAAATCTCCCCCTCCAGTCCCATGCACCAGAAAGAGGTATCTTCATTTTCTTTATAGAGAGCTCATACCCTTAAGTTCTTTGCATAACTCAAACTTGTCTTTCGGTATCGTCTTGGTCAACATATATGCAGGATTTTCACTTGTGTGGATTTTTTTGACGTAAAATGATTCACTCTCCACTTTCTCACATATCCAATGATATCTGACGTCGACGTGTTTTGTCATTGTATGGTTCATGGAGTTCTTGCTCAAGTCTATTGCACTCTGGCTGTCACAATAGACAATATACTCCATCTAATGCAAACAAAGCTCTTGAAGAAATCACTTTAGCCATATCATCTCCTTGCCAGCTTCAGAAGCCACAATATACTCAACTTCAGTTGTAGATGGTGCAACACACTTCTGCAACTTCGACGGCCATGATATAGCTCCCCCTGAGAAAGTAAACAAATATCTAGTAGTGGATTTCCTGTTATCAAGGTCACCTGCTATATCAACATCTATATAGCCCTTCAAGGTTGGATCTGATGCTCCAAAACACAAGCATTCATCTAAGCTTCCTCTAAGATACCTAAGTATCCAATTCACAACTTCCCACTGCACTTTTCCTAGATTTTCGAGAAATTTGCTAACAACACTAATTGTGTGAGCAATACCGACGGAGGAGGAATATGGAACTTTGGCCATGCTCTCTTTTTCCTCCCTAGTTGTAGGACACATTTTCTTGCGCAACTTCATATGACCAACAAGAGGTGTGCTAACAGGGCAATGTACTTCTTCCGTGACAAATAAATCTTCCTTTCATCTATGAGACCAAGTAATTCTCTTGCCCAAAATTTATTTGGCATGACCCAAGTCTTTCATCACAAAAGACTTACACAACTCTTTCTTCAACCCATCAATCTTGGAAGTATTCCTACCCACAATTAACATACATCCATATACAACAAAAGGATGATAAAATCATCGTCATAAAATTTTTGTACAAATATACAATGATCCGATGAAGTCTTCTTATAGCCTTGCTTCAAACTTCTTGTACCACTGTCTAGGACCTTGATTTAGGTCATAAAGACTCTTTCTGAGTTTGCACACAAAATTTTGTTTACCATCTACTTTGAAGCCCCAAGGTTGTTTCATATAAATCTTTTCTTCTAGGTCACCGTGAAGGAAAGCCACCTTCACAATCTCTAAATTAAGACTAGCAGCCAAACCTAGAACAGTACGAATCGAGGACGTTTTCCCAACAAACTAGTATATGTGAAGTCCACTCCATATTTTTTGGTCAACTTTTGCTATTCAATTGTTGCAAACAATGTTAAAAATGAATAGTGACACAAATTGGTGAAAAAGAAATTGGTGCAAGAGTTGAAAATAAAAGATTTGGTGGTTGACAAATTGGTAAGATTTGCAACCTTCTTTTGAAATTTGTTACATTTGTCTATGTCATTAGTGACATAGACATGGTTTTCTCTTCCTATAAATAGAGCATTTTTGCTCATTTGTAGAACTGAATGAAAAATATAAATAGTTGTGAGATTTTCATAGACTATACAATAAAATAATTTGTGAAGAAAAATAGAGCGTGAGCGATATTTTTAGTAAGGTAGAAAATCAAAGGATTGTTATTCCTTTTGAGTGTGTAGTAGTCATTTTTGTATTCGTGACTACACAATGTAAAAATTCCTTGTTATAGTGATATCAGTTGCTTCTCTTGGCCCGTGATTTTTCCTTTATTCAAAAGGATTTCCACGTAAAATTCTTGGTGTCATTATTTTCTCATTTTATTTTTATTATTTTGACCATATATATTTTTGTGTTTGTCTGCATTTTCCCAACAACTGGAAACTGTCTGAGGACACCTAACACTTGGTCTTTAGTCATCAAGCCGTAGATCCAAAGTTTTCTTGATCAGTCATCAATAAAGGTAACAAAGTAGAGTGCACCACCCAATGTCCTTGTCTTCATTGGACCGCATAAAATCAGAGTGCACCAACTTAAGCAACTCTGTCTTTCTCGAAGGAGGATTAGACTTAAATGGAACTCTATATTGCTTACCAGCCGAACATTGCTCACATTTTTCTAATTTTGCACTTTGAAAATTTGATAATAATTTCTTCTTGGCTAGAAGATTAAGTCATTTCTCGCTGATGTGACTAAGCCTCTTGTTATGCTAAGCCTCTTGTGCCATAACGTTGAAGAGCTATCGCTATCAACCGCATTCACCATATCAACACAAGCAGAAGTCGTAGTCCAGTATAGACCACGACGTTTGTTACCACGAGCCACAACCAAGGACCCTTAATGAGATACCATTTTCCATTTCCATTGGTACTAACATATCCTTCATCATCTAAAACACCAAGAGAAATCAGAGGTGTAGAAGCATGTTTCACATTGTTCAAAACTAGTTTAGTTCCAACACTAGTCTCCAAACAGTCTTATTACCAATACTAATACCAATCACCCTAGAAATAGTGTCATTACCCATACTCAAGGTTCCAAAATCACCAAGAGTATAGAAAGAGAAAAATCTTTCCTTGATGTCACGTGAGATGTGATGCCAATGTCCACAACTCAGCTTGGCTCATCACAAGCAATATTTATCATATTTGCATCAAGGACGGTAATAAGATCTTCGGTGGTGACGGTGGCTAGGCAATTTTCATTGCCATCTTCTTTGGTTTCCTCTTTGTTTTTTTTTCTCCCTCCTCAACTTTCTGTAGAACTTTTTTGTGTACCCTTTCGTGCCACAATGATAGCACTCAATATCTTTAAAGCTGCCTCTGGATTTGCTCCTATTTTGTTCTCTAGTCCGAGAACCATGAGTTTTGTTTCTCCCAATGGAGCCAGTGGAGCCCGTTATCAGGACATCCGAGACGAAGAAGAACCTTGAGTTTTTCTTCTCATCTCTTCGTTCAAGACACTACTCTTGGCGGAATCCATAGAGATTACACCATCCAAAGTCGAATTTGACAATGAAGTTCTAAATGTTTCCCAAGAGTCTAGTAGGGAACCAAGTAGAAGCAAGCCTTGAGTTTCTTCATCAAATTTGATGTCCATAGCAAATAATTGGTACATGATCCCCGAAAAATTATTCAGATGGTCTGTCATCGGAGAATCATCATGATACTTTAAACTCAACATCTGCTTTATTAAGAACACTTTATTGTTGCCAGTTTTCCGAGCATACAAACTTTCAAGATGCTTTCATAGGGTTCAAGCATATGTCTCCCCAGATATATGGTTCAACACATTGTCATCAACCCATTGCCTAATGAATCCACAAATCTATCTGTGCAACATATTCCACTCATCATCTGTTTTATTATCAGACTTTACAGTGGTAAAGACTGGTATGTAAAAATTCTTGACATAAAATAGATATTCCATTTTCCCCTTCCGAATGACATAATTAAAATCATTCAAAATAATCATTCTACTTGTGTTGGCTTCCATCGCCCCCACCCCCCACCCCCCACCTCCACCCCCCCAAAAAAATATAGTTATTGCAACCAAAGTAAATCTTTTCTGATGTGGAGGTTCAGACTGTGTTGCAACCACAAAGCATACTCATCTGATACCAATTTTGTTGGGAATTTGTGGACTAGCACATAAATATATATGGTAAAAATAATGGAAATAAAATGGGAAAATAATGACACCAAATTTTTTACGTGAAAACCCTTTTAAATAAGGAAAACACGGAGCAGCTGATATCACTATAGAAATTTACACTGTGTAATCACAAATACAATACTCGAAGTGACTACAACAAATTTAAAAGGGATAACAATCTTTTGATTTCTACCTTACTAAAATATCGTTCACACTCTACTTTTTTTCACGTCTATTTTCTTATATAGTCTATGGAATACCTTACTTTACTCTCAAATATATTTTTTCTCACTGACTTGGAGTGTTCTACAAATGAGTAAAAATGCTCTATTTGTAGGAAGAGAAAACCAAGTGACACAGACAAATGTAGCAAATTTCAAAAGAAGGTTGCAAATTTTATCAATCTGCCAACCACCAAATCTTTTATTTTCCATTCCTGCACCAATTTCTTTTTCACCAATTTGTTGTCAATATTCATTTTTAACTTGCAGCAATTGAGTAGCAAAAGTTAACCAAAAAATATGGATGGACTCCACAGATTTAGATGTCCGGCATGGAACATTTCAATAATTAGCTTCTTCAAAGATGATGAAAATGGCACTTACCTGCAAAGATCTTTTGCGTCCTTCAAAGCTGAATGGATAGGTGACTACACCAACAGTCAAATAACCTGCTTCTTTAGCTATTTGAGCAACAACAGGAGCAGCACCAGATCCTGTACCTCCGCCCATGCCTGCTGTTATAAATACCATATCCGAACCTTTAAAAGCATTTGCAATGCCTTCCTTCGACTCCTCTGCTGCTTGTTCACCCAACAGAGGATTTCCACCAGTACCTGCATCTCTAGACGCGACTTATATCAATATATCAAGTTATACATAAGTATTAAGTATATGCTTAGTTTACAAAAAAACTGTTTTTCAGAGAGCTTCTGAAGAAAAAAAATTTCTACAGAAAGACAAGAAGGTGCAAACCAAGTCCACGAGTTAGAAGCTCTCCGATTTGAATTGGGTTCTCAGCTGTAGACTGCGACAATGCTTGAGTATCCGTGTTTATAGCATAGAAGTCAACACCCTATTATTGGACATGAAATGTTGAGATTTATCATGTGAAATAAAGATGTTAACAGTTGAAAAGGGGTGTACATTTGTGTTTGGTTGAGTTTGTTATGGTGACAGATGAACTTATTTGAAAGAAATATTAAGTGATAAAATTAGTGAAAGTGATTTCTAGCTTGTCTTCCTAGCCGACAAGGTTAGCATAACTCACACAATGAGAATGCAACATGATAGTATAATTTGAATACAAAGTATACAATCATGGACATCATAATTCAAAACCAATACTAAAGCATCTTTCACTAGACAATTATGTTGTTCGGATTATTCAAAATTGTTGTTGCATTCATATCAAATTTTTCAAAATGCACCACTTTAAGAGTACCCGATATGGACCTGCAGAGACGGATTCAGGATTTGAATAGAAGTGTGTGGATTCCCACACATCTAAAATTAAATTCGAACCTTTGACTAAGGGAGGAACAAAGGGTCTTAACTTCTTATCACCCATATTTTTGAAGAGTCCGAATAACCTAGAAAGAAAATTCAAATCTGGCTACCATCTCAAGTCAATTGAAGGAAAATGGTGATTGTGCTAAAAGTGTAATTAGATTTAGGAAATTAAAATAAAAAAAATAAAAATCCCTACCTGTAACCCACTACCAATCATACGGTTAACAGCATTATTGCCTCCGCCACCGACGCCGATAACCTTAATTATGGCAGAGTTCTTTGAGGACAAGGAGCTGGAAATGATGAAACGCTGTCGTTTGTAGAGGATTTTCCGGCGAGTCCTCGGAGGGAACCACTGTGTAGGAACGGAATAAGAGTGAATCTTATGGTAAAATTCTAAGGAGTTGGAAGAAGAAGACAATATATCTCCTCTGTTTGTGAGTCCCAAAACCGCCATTGATGCACTCTGTGCTTTTTACCAACCATGAGGTACAAGTATCTCAAAAGTTTTTTTGTTTTTTTTTTAATAAAAAAACAACAAACTTTTTGATGATTATTTTGATGGTTTGATTTGGTTATGTTTTTACCTCAAATAATTAATGGTTTATTACAAATCAACCCACTCAAATAGAGTGATTTTGAAAGTTTTTGTTACTGAAATTACGGATTTAGTAAGTGTTTGATCATAAATTTATAATATTTTTTATTTTTTTAAAAAAATTGTGAAGGTAGATTGATGATTATATATTTTACAAAAGAGTATTTGATCAAATGATATTTGTGATTGAATGTACTTGAATAAATATCAAAAGTGAGTTAGAATATAAGTTATTTTTTGAATCTGAAATTCAATTTCAAGTTTATATACTATAAAAATAGACAAGACATAATACATAGATCTAAGAAATTTATCACATTATACACAGTTGAATTCTTTTACCAAACACTAAACTTTTCTCTCTAGCAATTTCATTACTTGTTCAGCAGTAACTTTCTAGTTGTTTGAGGATATTTCCATAACACAAGCTATATTTGCTTGATATTATTTAATAGTTAATACATTCGATTTGTCTTATTTCAGTTTTTATTTATAGTTACGTTTGTTTATATATTTCTTCATCTCGTTCAGTTTCATTTATGACTTAGGGATGGCAATGGAGCGGGGCGGTTGCGGGGTAAACCCGCTTAAACCTGCTAAGATCTCAATCTGCCTCGCTTCGCCCTATATAACATATTTTGTTGTTTTCAACTCGTCCCGCCCCATCTCACATATTTTGTAAAAAGCATTTTAAATAATAGGCTTAGTAAGTTTAACTCAAGAAATTAAAATTTTGTTAGTTGTTAATCGCTAATATTAACATGTTATAACATTATTTTAACATTAGAATATTTTATAATTCTTTTAATATGCCGGGAATATTTTTTTTTGTGGATTTGAATTGGTTACATTTGATGTAATAACAAAATATTAAATTCAAGTAGTGAGATAATTTTTTCTTCTTCTAGTTTCTTAGCCATTAAAAATAGTTTACGTCAAGAAATTATTTTAATAAATAATGTTATATCACTCTTATAATATGTAAAAAGTTAAATTAAGTTTGAACCACATGAAATCAAATATACCCGCAACCCGCCCCGCCCTACATTAATTTAAAAAGAATCCACTTCAACTCGTCCCACATTCCACCCACCCCGCACAACCTTAAACCTGCCTCGCCTCACGTACCTTAAACCCACCCCGCCCGCATGCGTCCCGCCCGATTGTCATCCCTAATCTATGTTTCCTTTAAACCTCACATATAAATGAGAGAAGATGAAATATAATGCATAGCTTTAAGAAAGGCCATGGATACATGACATAAAGATGGTACCCTCAACACTACTTTTGCTTAAGTTTTCAATTCTGAACGGGATTAAAAAAAAGAAACTTTCACATATAGCCACTTAAAAATAATTAATTACTCTCCATAATTATAAGTGAATTATATATGTATATTGGTTAGATAATTGTATATTATACATATGTATTTGTATATATGACAAGAGAGATTGGGAGAGGGAGGAGAGAGACGAGCGAGATCGAGAGAGACGAGTGAGATCGAGAGAGGGAGGAGAGAGGCGAGCGAGAAAGGATAGAGAGTGGGAGAGAGGTGAATTGTATATGTATATAATTGTATATTATACATATACATTTGTATATAGGGCAAGTGAGATTGGGAGAGGGAGGAGAAAGGTGAGCGAGAGAGGGGAGAGAGCGAGAGAGAGGTGAATTATTTATGTATATAGGTTAAATAATTGTATGTTATACATATGTAATTGTGTATTTTGGAAAATTTTACATATACAAACGTGCAAACTATAGCTATGATGGTTAATTAAAT